>PVIW01005801.1:67296-99122 GCA_004026585.1 Noctilio leporinus | reverse complement strand
AGAGCCTTGCTGGGTAGAGTATTCTTGGTTGTAGGCCTTTGTTTACCATGACTTGAAATACTTTTTGCCATTCCCTTCTGGCTTGAATTGTTTCTGTTGAATAATCATTTGATAGCCTTATTGGAGCCCCTTTGTATGTTATTTGTCTTTTCTCTCTTGATGCTTTTAGGATTCTCTCTTTGTCTTTGAAATTAGCCATATTAATAATAATGTGCCTTGGTGTTGGTCTGTTTGGGTTGATCCTCATTGGGACCCTCTGTGCTTCCTGAACTGGATTCATGTTTTCATTCATCATGTTAGGGAAATTTTCTATCATGCCTTTTTTGAACAGGTTTTCCATTCCTTGTTTCTCTTCTCCTTCTGGTATCCCTATGATACGGATGTTGTTACGTTTCATGTTGTCCTGCAGCTCTCTTAAACCCTCTTCAGTCTTGTTCAGCCTTTTTTGATTTTCTTGTACTGTCTTGGAGTATTTGTCTACATTATCCTCCAACTCGCTGATGTTTCCTCATTCTTATAATAAAGAATTAAGTCTTCAGAAAGAGTTAGACATTCAGTTTAAAGGAGACAGGAATTATCTCCACCCTGCCCACACTTATTCAGGACAGCCATACTCAGTGCGTTGTGTGGGGAGCTTTCTTGAAGCTCCTTGGCCAGTGTGCAGCTTCCCTTCCAGCACAAATACTCTCAGCTCAAGGGTGTCACTCACCAGTCTTTTATTTTTTTTTTCTAATTTAATTTTATTGTTGTATTACATTCATCCCATTTCCTGCCCCTGCTCCCCCCTTCCCCACCCTCCCTATCACCCACACCACAGTGTTATCTACCCACTGTGTAACTCCCTGTCACATTCTATCTACCTAATATTTTTCAAAACCTTCTCAATGGATGTGATAAGATGAAAAATAAATGCTACACTTTTATTTTAATCATTACTTGTCAAAAAGATTGTTTTCCTAATTCTGTAATTGCCTATAAGTTGATTTCAGGCTCACAAACGAGTTTGCTCTAGAAGAAAGGCAGAGGGGAGAAAGGATAGTGAGCCTGTGTGTGTGTTCACACCTTTCGTAATTTCATCTTGAAACTTCATTATCAAACTGAACTGAATCTAGCAATCAGGGTCAGAATTGGTAGTCTCAGGAACTGGGCTGAGGAGATTGATCTTCAAGGTCTTTGCTTATTAATCCCCACAAGAACAGCAGCCTAAGTGTTGGGAGATGTTTGCCTAATACTCAGAAAGCCAGTATTACAGGACACACACTTGTAATGAAAAGTATGTTGGGCAGATTTTTCACCTTATAAATAAAAGATGGACTCTGAATTTGCTGTAAATCTGATCTGCTTTTTTGGAAAATTGGGCCCTTGTAAAAAATTGAATAGACAGAAAGGGAAATGGAAAGATAATGACTTTGTGTCATTTATCCAATCTGCATTTCCTTTTGGCACAGCTGAAGCTAAGAATCTCAAATACTTTCCTTGTCTCTGTCTGACCTCACCATGCTGTCTGCTTCTGTGTTTTCTGAAGTTTTATGCATCCTTACAGTAAAATGTAAATGTTAATTGTCAGCTCTTTGGAGTATGGAAAGAAGGAGAAGGGAAAGATAGAAACATCAAATGAGATTTGAGATTAAACAGAAACAATTGCATAGAAATTCATCGCTAAACTTTTCCAAAATGGATCAGAATGTGGCTGATGTACTAAAATGTAATTTATGAGGTAATAAGTATAACCTTTCTGAGCAGAACTCAAATTATAGAGTATTAGGTTTGCAAGGAGACTAAAAATCATTTAATCCAGTCACTGTCCCCCACTCCCATGCTTTGTCCTCTCTCACCCCTCTCTGCCCTGGGTAAGTGGATTGCTATTGAAAATGGCCCGAATGAGGACCTCCCATGAAAGAAAAATGGCTACTCTTTGAGGTAGCATGTGAATGTCTATAGGATTGTATTTAAAAAATAGCATATAGTCATATTAAAGTCAAATCTGTTTTGTATTCTTTCATTCACTCACCTGTGCTAGGCATGAAGTGTTATAGGACTTCACAAATTAAGCATGGTCCCCCCTATTTGGGAATTTACCATCCAGCAGAGCTAATACGAAATAATAAGATTGGTGTCCACCAGAGAAGAATGACTGCTAAGGCAGCCCATGATCTGGAACTCACAGTCTAGAGGCCAGAGTAGGCCTCCCTGAAGAAGTGGTATTTCCTAAAGGATGAGGAGTTAGCCAGACCATTTAATTGTTCCTCTTAGGAGCCATTGAATGATTGGCCCAAAGCCATTTTAAATGACAGCCCTCAAGATATTTGAAGATAAGTGATCTGTGTCTCACCAGCCTTGTTTTATTTTAACATTTCCAATTTTACTGCTATTTTCCATTTAACATGGCATTCAGTATATTCACCAGTTTAACATTATACTTCATAAAGTGTATCACCTAGAAACAAAAATTCCAGATGAAGCCCAGAAAAACTTGAATGAAATGAGATGATCATCTCTTCCTCTTAAGAAGTTATACTTCTATTGATTCTGCCTAATATATTAACTCTCAATTAAGCACATTTTTAATTAAAATTCTTAATAAAAATTTTAATGTGTATTCTTGTTAAATCATACTATGCATGTATTTTTCTGGTGTTTTGGGACCCTAGTGTAGAATCATAAATTTATTCTTCTAAATTTTATCATTTTATTGAGCCCATCCTTTCAGGTTGTCAGGACCTTTTGGGAATTTTAATGTTGATTTCTAACTAATGTCTAGTTTTCCAGAGATGTTAAGTTTGGTAACTATTTTCTCTGTGATTTCATTTAAATCCTGTTTCACAGAATCAGGGACATCAGGCATTTAGCCCTCCACTGGTGAACTCTACTGAGGTAGAAATGGAACACTGTGTGAGGACAATTCACCAACTGCAAAATTTCCTACTTATGCTATCACCTAACTTTATCAACTTCTCAGTTTGTGTATAATTTTAAAAGTGTAGGATAATATTTGCTAGGTGAATAGCTCCTTTAAAAAGTAGATAATGGAGCCCTGGCTGGTGGCACAATGGATAAGGCACCAGCCTGTGAACCCAAAGGTCACTGATTCAATTCCCAGCCAGAGCACATAACCAGGTTGCAAGCCAGGTCTCCAGCCAGGTCCATAGCTGGAGGCAGGTGAAAGGCAATCATACATTAATATTTCTCTCCCTCTTTGCCTCTATCCCTTCCTTTATCTCTGAAAATAATTAGTAAATTCTTTTTTTAATTTCTTAAAAAATAATAATAATAATTAAAAGTAGATAATGCTTTATGTCTTAGCTTGGGCTGCTCTAACATAATACCATAAATTGGTGGTTTATGAACAACATAAATTTACTTATCACAATTCTGGAGGCTGGAAGCCCAAAATCAGGGTGCAACCATGGTTGCATCCTGGTGAGAGCTCTTTTTTGGTTCACAGATGGCTGATACCTTGTTGTGTCCTCCTATTATGGAGAGAGAGCTAACTCTCTGGCCTCGTTCTATATGGCACTAATCCATTCACAGAGCTCCCCTCTCCCAAAGGTGCCCCCACCAAATACCACAAACTCATAAGTTTCACCATATGAGTTTAAGAGGAAAACAAACATTCAGTTCATAACACTGTAGTAGCTCAATGTAGCTAATTGTTCACAACAAAATTTTGTTTACCTTAGGATGCACTTTAGTATCTAAGCTCTTCGAAAGCTACTACGAAAAAAAAATAATACAACATTTTCTCCAGGGATATACATTGAGTGAGATGGCCTATGTAAAATATTAAAAAGTGAGACTATGAGACAAGTTTACATGAAGATATAGTTCAAAAACAATTCATATTTCTTTTTAACTAGTTATTAATTTTATGTATGCTACTTTATTTTTAAAATATTGTATATTTAATATTTTACTTATTTTTATTCTCACCTGAGGATATGCTTATTGCTAAAGAGAAAGAGAAACATCAATCGGTTGCCTCCCATATACGCCCTGACCGGGGTTCGAATGTGTAATCTAGGTATGTGGTCTGACCAGGTGTTGTACCCACAGCCTTTTGGTGTACAGGACAATGCTCCAATTAACCTGAGCCACTCAGCCAGGGTTATTTTCTTCTATTTTTATTTTTATTTTTTAATTTAATTACTTATTTATTTAAAATATTTTATTTACTATTTCCAAAGAGAGAGGAAGGGAGAGAGGCAGAGAGGGAGAGAGACATCAGTGTATGGTTGCCTTTCACCTGCCTCCAGCTAAGGACCTGGCTGGAGACCTGGCTTGCAGCCTGATTATGTGCCCTGGCTGGAAATCGAACCAGTGACTTTGGGTTTGCAGGTCGGCACCTTATCCACTGTGCCACCAGCCAGGGCTTGTTCTATTTTTAAATATATTATTATGATGTATGGGCTGAATTGTGCCTTCCCTGATGTATATGTTTTAGTCTTAATACCTAGTACTTCAGAATGTGACTCTTTTTGGAAATAGGATCTTTAAGGAGGTAATTAAGTTTGCATGAGGCCATTGGAGTGGGCCCAATGAAATTTGACTGCTGTTCTTATAAGAAGAAATTTGGATACAAAAAAATAGACCAGCAATGGGTATGCACAACAAACAGACCGTGTGAGAACAAAGCAAAAACATGGCTATCTGGAAGCCAATGAGAGAGGCCTCACGAGAAACCAAATGTATGGACACATTGATCTTGGACTTCCAGCCTTCCAAACTATGAAAAAACAAACTTCTGTTCTTGAAGTCACCCAGTCTGGTATTTTGTGATGCAGCCCTATCTAGCAAACTAATGTATGTAGGAAATTGCAGTTAGGCAGAATTGCAAAGAATACCATAATGAAACCCATAAACCCATCATCCAACCTCAACAGCCATCAACTCCTGAGCACTTGGTTTCATCCACATTTCCACCTGTTTCCCCATAACTTAATTATTAAAGAAATTCTAGAAACTACATAATTATATCTATATGTATTTTAGCATATATTTAATATAATAAAAACACTTTAAATATATAACCATGGTATAAATACATACCTAAATTAATACTCCTTTAACATTTCAAAAATCTAGTATATTGTTTATATTTCTAATTATTTTCTGTTATAATTAATAGCCTTTCTTACCCATCCCTATATTTCCCTTTCTCTCTTTGGTTTTTCTTGCAATTTGTTTGTAGGAAAAACTGGGTTGGTTGTCTTGTAGTTTTTATAGTCTAAAATTTACTCACTGCATTATGGGGTATAATTTTACAGATTTTTCTGTTGTATTTATTTTTCTGTAAATCTGTAGAATCCAGCAAATTGACCAAATTCAGATTTTTCTTTTTTGTCAAGACACTTCATAGGTAGGAGTATGTCTTTCCATGGGAACCATATATTGTTCAGTTGCCTCTCTTGTAATTACATTAACAGTTAATGATGGGTGCTTATTCCTGGAGGAGTTCCCAAACCTTATATTCTGTTTCTATCATATTTCATCATTTAATAAGTCTAATATTTCTGTAAAGAAAAACTTCGTTTCATCTACCATTTGGTTACCCACATTTGTTGATAATTTTACTGTTTGACAGTAGAACGCTGTATACTGCTAAACATATTGCACTGGATAAAAAGCTTGATGTGAAAGGAATTAGAAATAAAAAATTGAAAAGTCATATAGACATTTTGCCTGACTTATATGGCATAACTATATACTCTGTTTAAAATTGTTACTTAGCCAGCTCCCTACAAACAGCAAGATGGTTCAGAAGTTCATTGGTAGGATTGACTTCTGCTTAAACAAATCACATTCTTAGATTTTATCCATTTGCACTGCTTTCATCTGGTAATTGAAATGATCATCATTGACAGCACTTACACTTCCTTTTCTTTCTGACTGCATCTGTATTATTATTATGATAATGAATGATATTTTTTATGTCTACAATGGAGTTTCTTGCTAAAATACCTTAGAGGATCTTACCTATATTGCAAATAAAATACTAAAAAGCTGGGTACCCATCTTTTGTCTGGAGTTAAATATATTTTGATTCTTAGTTTGATTTTTTCCTGCCATACCAGAAGCAAGTCCTCAAAATTCTCCTTATTAACCTGCTTATGTCTGCCTTGGTAAAGAAAATGTTATATTTAATGACTCCAAATTTAAAACAAGTAATTAAGATTAAATATAAGTTGTATTAACAACAACAAAACCTATCTTTCACCTTAAAAATAAAGTCAGTCAGTAGGCTTTGTGTATATCTGAGAAACGTAAAGAGTCTTGGTAGAGATATCAACCATGCTAACCCAAGAACTGGAGAGACACAGGTCATTGACGAGGTTGTTCCCACCATAACACAGAACTCTTTATGAATATGCTTCAGATTATCTGATTATCATGTTTAATTTTGATTCCTATGTCTCAGAGAGAATTAGAAAAACTGGAGTGTGTATCCAAAGGAAAACGGTGACAATGACTAATTAAAAATGCAACCTAAAAAGAGAAAGCAAAAGGTATTCCTTCCTGAGGGAAGATTCAGAAGAAACCTCACTCTCCTCAGTTTTGTTTGTGAAGATTTTTCATCATGAGACCTCTAACTCTCTCTCAGCAGCAGAAGGTAGTTCTGAACTGGGAGCCAGGAAGCCCTAGGTACCTCAGAGCCTGGCTAAAAGTCCTTGGATCCCTGTCTGCCAATTATTATCTAAAATGTCATAGTTCATAAATATATACACTACCGTTTTTCAACTTGCATAGATGTAGTTGTGGGCACTAAAATGTAAAGTTGCATGAAGGAGCTATTCAATTTATAGTTTATTGTTTTTTTGTCATCACACATTTTCTCAGCTTGAGGGGTGGTGGTTTGCCGATTACTTTGTAGGAAGGAGATCCTTATGGGAAACCTCTGATAAGAGAAAATGATGCTACGTCACCAGGTCAAGTAATGAAGTTGGTGCCTAGACCATGTTGGAGCAACTCAGCAGATTCCTGGAGTTTTGCTCTGGAGCCTAGTGTGCTCGTGGTGGAGTGGAGCAGTGAAGATGTTCTGACCTGACAGCAACTGCCACCCACTTCTGCTGTTGACTGTCACCAGAAAGTGAGACTTGCCCAGCCCCACTTTGTCACACCCTGGAGCCAAGAGAAGGCATGGGGCTGTAAGCACTGTCAGCACCACTAAAGACATCTAGCCCCGATTTCCTTGAATTGAAGTAGAGTGCTTTGGGCCTCTCTTATCTCACATGCACCACACACTCCAAGTCATCACGGCAGCTCTTCTGTTAAGTATCAATTAGCCTCCTGAGCCTTCTCAAGAGTGTGTAGGTTTCACCACCAACTGATTGGAGTTGGCACATCACTTGGAACCAGTTTGCTATTCCTAACCCAGAAACTCTTGTTGAGAAGAGATGATGAATGAACACACCATGGATCAGCTTAGGAAGGGTTGAATGTCTGGCTTATCTAAAAATGAGAGGGTAATGAAAAACAACAGTATTCAAGAGAGGAGGAGGCATGATTTACAGTCCTGTGACAACGGACATGCAATTTCTAGCTCAGGAGATTTTTAAAAATAGAATATAATAATCTATTTAGATGCAAAACTACCTGAAGGCAGGAACCCAATTTAAATACCATCTCTAGCTTGTTATTTTCCTGGTGCATTGATTTCCTAAACTATTCTGGGCTTTCTTATTTTGATTGAAACTATCAGAGCTTTACTTTAGTGGTTTATTACCAAATTTTATTATTTTCCCCTATGGGTAATTGACTTCCTGGATGTCATTGTACATTTCATGAACAGATATGAAACTGACATCTAGGAGGGAGTTACATTTTCCCTATTTTTCAGAGGCAAAATCAGTATAACTGCTTTTTGGCAAATTTTTACTAAGTTATTGTAATATTTTACATTATTTTAGAAATCTTCTGAATTAAATACTCCATACCTAGCTAGTAGTAAATTAAATTTTGAGAATTTTCTCAGATACTTGCTCTAGAAATTAGGACTTTAATTTATGTGCATCAATCCCTGATTTTTCCATGAATTTAATAAGCTTCTTGATTATTCAAACAAAAGCCTCAAGATAGGCATTCTTTAATATAAAATGTTTCTGGGTGCTTGCAGCTTTTCCTGTTTATGAATTTTTTAATCAGAATTTTAAAATCAATACCTTGAGGACATTGAAATAATATAGTTTTGAAATTGTAAAATTTTGGGTTATTTACATAGCTTTCTTCCAGTCTGTGTAAATATTTAAGACATTTTTAAAATAAATTACTTTTAGAAGTTTTGAAATTTCAGTTTTTTGCTCTTACTGACTTCTGGATGAAAGAGCAATTTAAAAACCTTCATTAAGATTCATTAACAGAAACATGAATTATTAAAACCATGTATTTAAAATAACCATAATTATAAGTATATAATTGATTCTGTTAGTCAAGGCCAACCTGATATGGTAAATTATTCTTACTACTTTTACTGTTTCTTGCCAGACTAGGATAGACAAGAATTTTTTTTAGGTTTATTGATTTATTGAAGTAAAATTGACAAAAAGATGATACATACTTAAAGCGTTTAATGTGATGAGTTGATATACACTCTGAAATATCCACCACACTCAAGTCAATCAGCATACTCACCTTTTTGTGTATGTGGGTGAGAAATGCTTAAGACCTACTCTCCTAGCAAATTTTAAGTGTATAATAGTCTTATTAGCTAGTTATCATACCATACATTAGATCCCCAGAAATTATTCCTCTTGTAACTGAAAGTTTGTACCATCTGACCAAAATCTCCCCATGATGATCTCCCCACAGCTGCTGCCAACCACCATTCTACTTTCGTTCTCTGGAGCATAAAGTGGTTCTATTTTTAATTTTTTGAGGACCCTTCATACTGTGTTCCATAATGGTTGTACCAATTTACTTTCCCACAGCAGTGTGCAGGGTTTCCCTTTATTCTTCATCCTTGCCATTATGTTTCCCTTCTCAATAATGAGGTGAAATTTCATTGTGGTTTTGATTCACATTTCCCTGTTGATTAATGATGTTTTAACATCCTTTCATGTACCTGATGGACATTTGTATGGATTTTCAGGTTCTTGTCCATTTATTAATTAGAGATTTTTTTGTTTTGTTTTTTAAATTTTTTTTTGCTATAGAATTGTGTAAATTCCTTATGTATTTTAGTTACTAACCCTTATCAGGGTTTTCAAATACTTTCCTTTTCTGTATTTTGTCCTTTCATTTTGTTGATTCTTCTTTTGCTCTGCGGAAGTTTTTAATTTTATGTAGTCCCACTTTTTTGTTTTGTTTTTCTTTTTGTTAATTGTGTGTGTTGGTGTCATACCCAAAAATCATCTCCAGACTAAATATCAAGGAATGTTTTTCCTGTGCTGTCTTCTAAGAGTTTTATTATTTTAGGTTTACACTTATGTCTTGTACCCATTTTATGTTCATATTTTAGCTTTATTGAAGTATAATTAGTAAAAAATTATATATATGTATATATGTAAATATGTCTTTGTCCCAAAAATATTGAGCCAATGTGTCAATATAATTCAAACAGTTTGTGTTTAATACTTTTGGGACAGACCTTTTACATGGGTCCTTTTAATTTCATCAGGGTGTCCAGTTTCATTCTTTTGCATGTGGATCTCCATTTTTCCCAACATTTATTGAAGAGACTATCTTGTCAAAGATTAGTTGACCATATAAGTAGGGACCCAAAAAACCCTTGAATTTATTTATAAAATTTTTGTATTCCTAACATGTTTAACCTTCAGTCACCTTCAAAGTACTTTCCATTTGATGCAAAACACCTACTGAGACATTTTTTCTGCTGCTCAAAACAGTTTTGGAATTTGTCAATTTTGATGCCTTTCAGTGCTTCTGCCATTTTTAGTTTCACCTCTTCCACATTGGCAAAATATTTCCCTTTGAGAACTCTTTTTTTTTTTCAATCCAGGGCAACAAAATAGTTGTTTGGGGTGAGATGGGGGTGAATAGGGAAGGTGGAGCATGGGGTCATGTTATTTTTGGTCAAAAACTGCTGAACACTCAGCACGGTGTGGGCAGGTGTGCTCATAAATCACCCATGATGAAATGAACAGACACATTGAGAGATTCTTTAAAAAATTCACTAAATCTAAATGCAGCCTCTCACATCATCAGCTGGTATACTGATACAGATGTGTTCTTAGAACACTCACCTAGTGGGGAAGCCTGCATTACAAGGGGGTCACCCTCCAGAAGATAATTCTGTTTTTTTAAACAAATCTCATACTATTTTGATTACTATAGTTTTATAATATACTATAGTTTGAAATCAAGGAGTGTGATGTATCTAGCTCTATAATTCTTCAAGATAGCTTTGGTTGATCAAGGTCCTTTGTGGTTATATACAAACTTTAGGATTTCTTTTTTTGTACTTCTCTGAAAAATTCCATATGAATTTTTACAGGGATTGCATTGAATCTGTAGATTAAATAGTATGGATATTTAAAAATACTCATTCTTTCAGTCCACTAACAAAGGGTAATTTTCCGTTCAGTGTAGAGGTCTTTCATCTACTTGGATGAATTTAATCCTTTGCATTTTATTCTATTTCATGAAGTTGCTTTCTTAATTTCTTTTTCAAATAATTTGTTGTTAGTATGTAAAAATACAACTGATTTTTATATGTTGGCTTTGTATTCTGCAATTTTCCTGAAAGCATTGATTAGTTCTAACAGTTTTATGGTGGAATCTTTAGATTTTTCCTGTATAATATGCCATCTGCAAACAGAAAATTTTACTTTTTTCCCTGAAGCCCTTTATGCCTTTTTCATACTTAATTGCTCAGGCTAGGTCTTTAGTACTTATCTGGTTTTGGTATTAAGGTAATGCCAGCCTTGTAAGATGAATAAAATTGTGCCCTCCTCTTCAATATTTTTGAAAAGTTTTGAGAAGGATATTATTAATTATTATTTAAGTGCTTGATGGAATTCACGAGTGACACCATCTGGTCTTGGGCTTTACTTTATTTGAAGATTTAAAGCTACTAATTTAATCTCTTTACTAGTTACAGGTTTTTCAGATTTTCCATTTCTTCATAATTCAGCTTCAGAAGTTTGAATGTTTCTAGAAATGTGCCCATTTCTTGGAGATTATACAATATGAGGACATTTAATTAATTATTCATGGTCATTTGTGATCCTTTGTACTTCTATGGTATCAGTTATAACATTTCCTCCTTCCTTTCTGATTTCCTTTATTTAGTCTTCACTCTCTTTTTCTAGTTAAGGGTTTGTCAATTTTGTTATCTTTTCACAAAGCAGCTCTTAGTTTCATTGTTGATTTCTGCTGTTTGGTTTTTGGTTTCTGTTTCATTTCTTTCTGCTTTGTTTTTGGTTACTCTCTTCTAAATATGAGCTTAACGTTGTTCTTATTTTAGTACCTTGTAGTGTCAAGTTGGGTTGTTTAATTGAAATTTTAAAAATTTATTTTTTATTGTTATATTACAGTTGTTTCATTTTTCCCCCATCACTCCCCCCTGCCTCACCCTCCCACCCCCTCTCCCATAGTCAGTCCCCACCTCCTTGTCCATTTCCATGGGTCCTTCACACTAGCTCCTCGACTAAACACTTCTCCGGCTTTTCCCCCTCTGCCTCTCCCCCCTAGTCACCATTCTCCTTTTCTCCATGTCTGGTTGTCTTCTGCTCATCTGTTTGTTTTGTTCATTAGTCTCCTGTATTAGATGAGATCATATAGTATTTGTCTTTTGCTGCCTGGCTTATTTTGGTAAACATAATACTCTCCAGTTCCACCCATGCTATTGCAAATGGTAGGAGTTCCTTCTTTCTTTCTGCTGAGTAGTACTCCATTGTGTAAATGTATGACAGTTTTTTGATCCATTCAAGACAGATAAAAGACTTAAGCTGTGCCACCATGAAAGTCCTAGAGGAAAACATAGGCAGCAAAATTACAAATATGCTACACAGCAATATTTTCACTAATCTCTCTCCCAGGGCAAGAGGAATGAAGGAACAAATACATGGAACTACATTAAACTGAAAAGCTTCTGCTCAGCTAGAGATCTTTTTGTTTTTTATGTAGGTATTTATCACTATGAACTTCCTTCTTAGCACTGCTTTGCTTGCATCTGATAAATTTTTGTTGTGCTTTTTCCATTTTCATTTATCTCAATATATTTTAAAAATTCTATTTTAATTTCTTCTTTGATTCATTGGTTGTCCAAGAGTGTATTGTTTATTTGTGAAATTTTCAGCTTTTTTCTGTGATGTATAGTTTTATACTATATTTTCAGAAAATATACTTGATATGATTTCAGTCTTTGTAAATTTGTTGAGGCTTGTAACCATTTCTGTGATCAATCCTGGAAAATGTTCCATGTGCATTTGAGAAGAATATTTCTGCTACTATTGGATGAAATATTGTATGTATGTGCTTTAGGTTCATTTGATTTAAAAATGGTTCAAGTCCAGTATATCCTTTTGATTTTCTTGCCGTATGATCTATCATTGTTGAAAGTGAAATAATGAAGTCCTCCAACATAATTGCCTTGCTGTTTATTTCTGCTTTTAGATTGTTAAAATTTGCTTTATATGTCCTCTTGGTGAATTGATCCCTTTTTCTAATTATATAATCTTCTTTGTTTCTTGTTACAGTTTTTAACTTCAAGTATATTTTGTCTGACATAAATATAGGTCTTAGTTTCCATTTACATGGAATATCTTTTCCTATCCCTTTACTTTGAGCTTATGTGTGTACTTAAACCTGAGATGGATGTCTTGTACACAGCATAGAGTTGGCTTGTTTTTATCTATCAGCTGCTTTATGACTTTTTTATTGGAGAATTTTATTCATTTATATTAAAGCAATTTTGATAGATAGGTACTTAATATTGCCATCTTGTTAATTGTTTTCTGGCTGTTTTGTAGTTCCTTTGTTTCTTTCTCTTTTACTGTCTTCCTTTGTGTTATGATACTTCTCTGTAGTGTTACACTTTAATACTATAGAATATTAATCTTTATCTTTTGTGTGTCTGTGATAAGTGTGCTTTGTGGTTACAATGAGGCTTATGTAAAACGTCTTATCATTATAATAGTCTGTTTTAAACTTACAACTTAACTTTACATCCAAAAACTACTTTTTTACTCTACTTCTCCCACACTTTATGTTTTTTATTTCACAGTTAACATGTCTTCATATTATGTGTCCATTAAGAAATTATTGCAGCTATACTTAATTTTTTAAAGATTTTATTTATTTATTTTTAGAGGGAGGGAAAGGAAGAGAGTAAGAGGGGGAGAGAAACATCAGTGTGTGTTTGCTTCTCATATGCCCCCAACTGGGGATCTGGTCCATAACCCAGGCATGTGCCCTAACTGGGATTCAAACCAGTGACCCTTTCGTTCTCAGGTCAGTGCTCAATCCACAGAACCACACCAGCCAGGGCGGCTATACTTATTTTAATACTTTTATCTTTTAGAATTGAGCCATTTATATACCATTCCAGTAGTAACTTACTCTGAATCTGGTCATATACTTTTACCCAGTGAGTTTTATGTTTTTAAGTTTTCAGGTTACTAATTATTGTGCTTTCATTTCAGTTTGGAGGAGTTACTTTAGCATTTCTTGTAAAGCAGATCTAATGGTAATGAACTCCCTGAGCTTTCCTTTGGAAAATTCTTTATTTCTCCATTTCTGAAGAACAGCTTTGCTGAATTAAGTTATGTTTGGTTGGCATTTCTTTTTTTGTGCCTTCCAGCCATTTGATCATATCATCCCACTCTCTCCTGCCTAGAAGTTTCTGCTAAAAAAAAGGAAAAAAGAAAAAAAAAAAGAAATCTGCTGATAGCCTGATTTTGGGGGGTGGTATTCTCTTGTACGGGAGGAACATTTTTCTTACGAATTTTTATTCTACAGCCTGAGTAACGCCTAAAAGAAAGTAGAAGCTGACGTGGTATGCTTCTCCCACTGCCTTCTTTCTGGCCACTTGCTTATCTACTTCCTGAAGCATCTGCCTAGTCTTCAGGTCCATGCCATGGAAATTTATTTGAAGAGCACCATAAGTACAACTGCAAATTGTGCACATTGAACTGGCTTTTATCTGAAGAGAAAAAGCCAAGGTTTCATTGGCAGTGAGGAAAATCCGGTTTTGATCTTGAGCATAAAACTTATTTCTTTTTCCTGATATACTTAGCTTGAGTAGTATAATCTTCCATCTGTCAGCATCATTAGGTGTTTGGGGTAGCAAATGTTTTAGTACCTGCCTTTGATAGCCAGTAATTCCTTAGTATCGTTTAGTCCTGTAAGTAAGCATGGCACTTTGTGCATCAGCTACTGAACGAGACCCTAAATGTCACCACTGTCTTTAAGGATTTCACTATCCAGAGGGGGAGACAGGTACAATGTGAACTAAAATGTAATGTGTAAGTGCTATAACAGCGGTGTGATCACAGAACATGCATCACTCCATCACGCCACCCGTGAGAAGAGTGTGTTTATGTTTCTAACATCCTGGCAGTTTTACCACTCTAAATGTTTTTGTTGGGGTTCACAGTTGACATTTGTTTTATAAATTAGCTGTTCTGGTTAACTGTCTTTAGTTAATGTTTCAGGGCAAGACATTATTTTACCTTTATTTTATCCCAACATGTTAATGAGGTATTTTGTCAAGAACAACAATAATAGTTTTGGGAGGCTACTTAGTCACTGGCTGCTGAGTTGTGTGTTGAGGGCAAAGCTGCAAACATAGCTCCTTCTTTGAAAGGCACAATCCTCTGGGAGAAGTAACATTCAGAGAGAGGACAAGTACAATGCAGAAGCAACAAATTTTTGCAAGGTTCTATCATTTTTAATGTACCTTCACATCTATTCTTTATGATAAACTTTATGAGAACATTTAGTGGCTTCCCACCATCACACAACTAATGTGGGCCAGATACAGTACTTGAAGCCACCTGACTGTATAATCTATAGCACTTTCTAATTTGACTTAGTTCATGTAAAAATTAAAGAAAAAATCTTCATGAGCTCTGTCTAGACACTAAAGAGTATCAGGATTTGATGTGCAATGAAGAAATGGAGTCTCGGCAGGGCCAAGGTCAAATGCTGAACAAAGAACAAAAATATGAAAGTCTTAAGTTGAGAAAAACCCAAGAAACAGAATCCAAATGGAAATTTGAGACAAAAGCAGTTAAAGATTTTGAGGAGAGGCGGTTGGAAATCTGGGAATTTTGTGAGGGCAGCTGTCAGCCCAGCCTAATTGTCAAGTCCCTTTTATAGGCTGATCCCCTTCCCTCTGTTCTTCCAGGCACATAGCATTCTGAATCTAAAATTTAATGGGACCAGTAAGGTGTAGGGATGTTTATTTGTATTTTGCATGAATTACACAGTAATGTGTTAAGGTTGATGTATGGCTGGACCTAGTGTATATATTTTATTTTCAAGAATTGTATTTTGGAACTTCTCTTTTTGAATTTTGTTAATGAAATGTTCTAGATCTTTCATATTTTAATCACTCAATAACCACATGTGCTAGTGGTTACCATATTGGACAGAATGGCAAACATAAATTCTTTAAAAAACTGTTTTGAAGTAATACATGACATGTAATAATATTCAAAGTGCTTATAAAGTAAAAAATGAAAGAAAAGTATCTTCCCCTGTCTTCCCTCATCCTGTCTGTTTTTCCAATGGCATTCATTATTAAAGATCTTGTATCCTTTCAGGGGAAAGGAAAAGGTATATCCATTAGAATTTTGTATATATATACTTTTTATAAATAACAAAATTGATTTTATTAGGTATGTTGTTTGACATTAAAAAATTAAAGCTCTCAATATCTTTGTTTTTTTAAGATTTTACTTATTTATTTTTAGAGATTGGGGAAGGGAGGAAGAAAGGGAGAGAAATATCGATGTGTGTGGGACCTGGTCCACAACCTAGGCATGTGCCCTGACTGGGAATTGAACTGGTGACCTTTTGGATCACAGGCCAGCACTCAGGCCACTGACAACCCACACCAGCCAGGGTTGTCTTTGATATCTTAATGCAGTAATACATTTAATTTTCTGTTTTAATGATTTCCTTGTTTAGACATGGAATTTATTCATTCCATATTCTAGGCTTTTATGTTGTTTCCTTTTTTGTTTCTTTTTTTGCTATTCAAATAGTACTATAATATATATGGCCATTGTTTATATGTTTGTATGGAAGGGTCCTAGCAGTGCAATTGCTGAATGGTCCTTCATGACAACTGCTGTTTCAAAGTAAAAGAGGGAGTAGAGAACCTGAACATGAGGGTGAGGCATAAACAGTAAACACTGCTACAAAAGGGAGCCAGAAATTAAAAAAAAAAAAAAAAAAAGTAAAGACGCTCTAGATGTGAAATAGCATGATACATATTTCTATCAATACTTTTTTTATTTTTAAAGAGTTTATTTATTTTTAGAGAGAGGGGAAGGAAGAATGGCAGAGAGGCAGAGAGACATCAATGTGTGGTTACCTTTCACCTGCCTCCAGCTACAGACCTGGCTGGAGACCTGGCTTGCAACTTGGTTATATGCCCTGGCTGGAGAATCAAACCAGCGACCTTTGGGTTTGCAGGCTGGTGCCTTATCTACTGTACCTCCAGCCAGGACCACTATCAGTACTTTTAAGAATAGCCTTTAAGGTTATTCAACAACCCCCCCCTCAGGAGTACTTAAGAGAAAAGTTTTAAATATCAGTGTATTTTATTGCATGTCTATATCTGCTATTATGTTTAGTTTCATTATAAAGATATTGCATATTTATTATATACAGGTTGGAAAATGTTAGGAAAATATAAAGCAGAAAACAAATTTCACCCACACTCAGATAACTGACATTAATATTTTAATCTCTTATTTCTGTGTATTAGTTTTGACATAGCTGACATAATACTATACAAACAGGTGTTTATGTCTACAGTTTGCTTGTCATCTTAATTTTGTTGATTTTCTTTTATTACATTTGCCTGGTTTGTTTTCTAGGTAATAGAAATCTAACATCATTTTGGAATGAATTTGGATACCAGAATAATAAGGATACAGAGAGGTCTTTAGATTCTATTCAGTATCAAAGAAGACAAGTCATGGCTATCCCATTTATCATTCAGTGTGGTGAGTGTTGAATTTCATTCTAATTAGCAGTCATTTAGTGAGTTTCTAAATATGCAAGTGATTGTGTTAATAAATGGCTATGAGGGAGACAAAGGTAGTGAGTAAGACCTGATTATTATTTTCAATCAAGTTAGGATCTGGGTAAAAGGTTAAGATAACCATGAAAATAATTATAATAGGGATGAAATTAAGATAAATGATATAAAAGAGGCACAAAGTTCTTTGAGGTCTTGGACATTATTCAACAGTAGAATGACTTCATTGAAGCATCAAGCACTTACTGTGTTCCTCTGATACACCCTCTAGCCACTATACAAGAGGTTAGAGAATTAAAGATACTCTCTACTATCTGCAAGGAATATGCTGCCTAGCAAGGGATGCAAGCAAACAAATAAAGCACTCAATGGTGCCTAAAATGTTGTAGTTATTTATATTGTGCCAAGTGAACACCTCCGTAACCTTGAGCCTGTGGTAGTCTAAAGAAGACCTTACTGGTCTGATATGTGCAAGGCATGACCAGAATCTAGGTTCCAGAATTATGAAGCTATATAAAACTGGGAAAATTCCATACTTGATTGGGTGAAGCCCATTCGAATTAGGGAGGACAGTCTCCTTTACTCTGTCTACCAATTCAAATGTTAATCTCATTCTGAAAATCCTCACAAGACACACTCCAAATAATGTCTGACCAACTTTCTGGGCACCCCATGGCCCAGTCAAATTAACTTAAAATTAACCATTACAGATAATGTGTAGCAATACTGGCTTTTAATTATTTCATATTTTAACCCTCAGTAACATTTTTAGGTAAGTGATAATGTTAACCTCCTCTTATAGATGGTGATTCTGAAACAGAGACATTATTTGTCCATGATTATAGACATAGTAAGTGGTGAAGCTATTCAGGTTCTTCTCCGCAGTGCACAACACTTCTGTTTTAGATGAACAGAAAATAACATCTACCTGAGAGCCATTAGCAACGTGTCTGGAAGAAATTTAGGGTTAAAGTTAAGAATAGCCTGGAGAGAGTAGAGTGCCTTGGTCCTAAAAGCAAGGAGGGACTGAAAGGGAGAAATGGACAAAGAAGTCCAAGAAATTGGGGAAGTCAGATCACTGGAAGTCTTCATTTGGTTTAAGAAGAGGTAGAGTGGGATCTATAACAAATTTTTTTTTTTTTTTTTTTTGGCTGAACGTAGCAGAAAACAACTGATAAGAACTTAAGCAATAATAATGACAATAACAACAACAACAGTAATAATTTTTTGGTAGTATCCCAGGGTAGCTCATAGAATCCAAGACTAGTTTGCGGAGTGTAATGGAATACAATGAAGGATTCATTTATCTTTGGCTCAGAAGATACCTCGCACTTTTGGTATACATGACCTGACATCTTACTATGACTATGATGGATTCACTTCTGATTGTGGTCTTGTGTGTGATTTTGCTGTGATTATCAGATCTTTGCCTTAAATGGAGAGTCTTGCCTCTTTCTACTAATTATCAGGAAAAAGAACCTGGTGACATCTGGATTTGTGCTAATAACCCTAACCTCTTGGAAAACAGGTAATTTTTGATAGCTTCTAAAATTCTTTATTTTTAACCCCTAGAATGCATACATGTGAAACTGGAATATGTCAGCTACTGATACATTTTAGCTTAGTAGCTGTCATCCCCTAGAATTCTTTCTAGCCCCTCGTCCCCTATGGAAAGAGATTTCATTTGTGTGCTTTCCTATTAAGATGAAAGAGACCTGCATTTAATGATTTGCAAACGCTGGGGTGTATAGCTCTACTCTTTCACTGGCAGGAGACTGTGACCAGTGTTTAAGAATTCTACCTTTCAGTTCATTTTCACACAACATAGTGCCTTATCATACAGGAGTTCTATCCAGAGGGTGTCTCCAGGGGAACTGAACTGTTAGACCGTGCGCTTTCTCTATTTAAGTCATATATTGATTTCACTGCTTTGTGCTCTTGGAGGAAGAAGCCCAGACTCAAACAGGAAAAAAGACCCATTAAATATTGATGAATGTGTTATTATAAGACCTTTTAGACTCTTTCTTTTGGGGAGGGAGAAGAGTTAGTATACCCCTTTAATAAATGTACTCCTAATTCAGGCATTGCTTTTCCATGGAGTTTGCTCCTAGTCCTTGGGCCTGGATAAGTCAATCAATATTGCTAATACAGATATTAGGGTAATAGCTCTTGTTGGATTATTTCCATCCGGCCTTGAAAAAAAAGCACATAAAAAAATTTAAGAAGGAAAACATTCAGAGATTGCTATCAAAGCTCCATTCACCTGGAGTCCCAGGTTAATCATATTTAGAAACTAAGAAAAAACATCAAATGATAAGGCTCTTTGATTTCACATTATCCAGGGATTTTTTTTGGTTTCCTTTTCTTGGTTTGCAGCAGAGCCTGTTTCTTCCCCCCAGGTAAAATTTGCTTCAGACCCAAAATATATGAAATAGATCAATGGAGAAGTGTCCAGATCTGAACTGGAGGTTGGGAATCTGGAGGCCAACAGCTCCATCCACTTGGCATTCAGCTTCCTCCTCTCTGCAGAAGGCCTGAAGATTCAGGGAGCATGCTTATAAAACACTGATCTAGTCATACATCTTCATTGTAGAGAAATGAAAAATGATGCCCAAACAGGGCTAGGAAACCTGTTCAGGAAGCCACTAGCCAAGATCTTTCGATTCCTAACCTGATGGCAGTTCTAACTTGAAACTTAAATATCTCCCAAATAGGAACAAAGTGTTGGCTTAGTTTTGATATTAATAGTCTGACATTTTTTGTTTTCATTGTCAGTGTCATTATTTTGAGTGAAGTGCTACTTAATAGACATTTTTGGCTTTTGTTGTTTTTTTCCCGATTTCTATGTGGAAAGACCTGTTCATGAAAATGCACATAAAATTGATTTAAAGCCCAACTTTCCAAAAATAATTACTATCTGATCACTCATTGTGAGCTAAGAACTTTTAATACACTATGGATATTGTCTTAACATTGTAGCCCCTGGAGCCAGACCATTAGCTACGAAACCTTGGACAAGGAGCCAGTCTTTTTAACTCAGCCTCCTATTACCTAGAATGAGAAGTAAAAATAGCATATTTTGCATCTCTTCTGGGTCTAGCTTGAGCACCTTGAAAGGTCACTTTGCTGTGTCCCTGGTCACTAGGGGCCCCTTGACAACAAGCCTTGAGAATGTTGGCCCCTCTCCATAGATTTAAACACAGTACCGGAGACCTGGCCTCAACAATTTTCCTTATGTCTAAATTGTCATTATTTACACTCTTATCCTCTTCTCCTTGAGTAGTGGTGATGCCTTCAAAGAGCATAGCTTCAAAGCTGCATTAATTCTGTCCCTTTTATACATCAAAACAGTGCCACTTATGGTGACAGCCAAGATAAATTTAAATTTAGCCACATTGACAGAAAACTGATGGACCTTAAAAGTCTAAAATGCAAAATGTCTTTTTATGTTTATAATTTCTTAAGCCCTTGGTTCTTTAAATATACAGGCATAATTTTGACCATCTGTATTTCATATCCACTGGGAAGATCGTGACAAAAATATGCTTGAAGTGACAGCAAGGGATTTTGGGGAATGTAATGAAAAAATACTGATTACCAAGGCAGTTACATAAGAGTTCTTTATGGGAGATCACTGACAATAAGTAGAAATAGTGGCTTTCAGGGGAAGAGAAACTGATCTATGACCTCACTCAGTCCTCTGATGTAGTATGATAGGCTTGGTTGTGCACAGTTTGAGAATATACTATGAAATAGATTATTATTAGACAAAGCCCTGATGAATATGTGCCACTGGGTTAAGATAGAATCACATTAGGTTGATGTGTTGAAGTGATGAGAAGTGGAGTGTAGTTAGTTATTAGGCAATATTTGATGAATGGAAGGATAGCGTAATGGGGTGAAATGTAGCATCTATATTTACAGAAAATATAGCTTATTGTCAATAGTTAATTACCAGTTGTCAACAGGGTTAATGCCAGCGAACAGCATGTGAATAAACAATGCGTGGAACTAGCATTTGGGTAGGAAACATAATAACAGCTGTCTTTTACACAGCAATTACATACATGACCTCATTTCCTCTTTCTGATAACCCCATGACTGTCTCTGCTTTTCAGAAGAGAAAACAGTGAGGCTAACAGAAGTCCACTGATTTGTCCAGGATGCCTCCTTAGAGCTGAAACTTCAAGCCACGATTTTGAGGCAGAACATGTCCTCTTTCCACCTTACTACACCTCCTTTCTGAAGGGATCCTTTACATTTGAGGAAGCCTAATTCCAGCCTTGTACTTTATGGTGATGGCATACACCATTTTACAAGTGGAAGTATCAGAATTGGTGGCTCAGGCTGGGTAGAGTGAAGCCATTTTTATTCAGTCCACCAAAGTCTCTTTTGTTTTTCATTTTACACAAAGGGAGGTCAGAAATTTTTGTCCCAGTCCCCAATAAATAACTTATCAGTATGTTTCCATTACATTCATGCTATGTATTTATCTGCATTGAAAACAGGGATCACCAACAGAGTAAAAACGATGACTATCATTTGACTGAACAACAAAAAAAGGTCTGAATTTTGAAAAGGATGTTAAAAAATATCTATGGTTTTAATTGTATATTAAAATGTAATGTTTCCAGATTTTTTTTTAATGCAAGTGACTGAAACACGCTTTCATAAAAATACATGTGGTTTCTCTTTCCAAATAAAACTTAATGCTGCCACAAGATTCTTTTCTCCCATGAAGTGGAAACCTAGGTACCGCCCTGCAGATGCCTTTTGTCAGCCCTGCAGGTGGCTACATACATGTACAGTAGGTGTCCCTTGAGTTGTTCATCTACCACCTTTCTTTCAAAATAACAATAACAAATACCATAGGTGGGTAGAATTGTTTGGGTTTTTTTTTTCACCATAGTACTTGAATTTTGTTATATCATATTTCTTTGTGGGTGGAGGGGAGCAAGAAAAATCTAAGCTGCAGCTCCCCAAACCAGAGAAATCGTGGGTTTGCTCTGCTTCACTTTTCCTGCACTATTTCAGATGTGAGAATCCTCCCTCTTTCTCTGACTCGTCTCCATCCTCTCTTAGCCTAATGCACATTTATTTTGTCCCACCCCTTTCCTTTTGGTAGCCATGTAATAGAAAAACCCGTCTTTGATGCAGGCTCTAAGAATTGACCTTAACATTTTGACCTTAACTGCACATCACTAAACATGAATCAAAGCCATGCCCAGTGGGAGCTGAACCTCTTATCCTTGCCAAGTCTTGATACTGAGCTGAACAATATAATCTGTCAGTTTTTCAATAGCCTGGCTAACTCAGCTCCTGGATCATAGCCATAGAACCAAAAGTAGGGGGAGAAAGGCCTCAAACCTTCCAAATCATGTCTCAAAAATCATTAGTGGTTTTTGCAGCCATCATAAGGGAAGTCCTTCTTCCCAGCCTGTTTATTGTCATTTACACACAATTCTATCTGATGATGTAATGCATGTGCTAACCTGCTAGTGATGAGAAACAGCCCACCAATCCAGTTGGGAAGCATGGTGATCACTGCAGCAGACACACTGACAACAGCAGGGAGAGAAGACTATTGCAACAAGGGGGAAGGGGTGGGGTGGGGGGTTGAGAAGGGTGTAATTTAGCAAAGGGTTCCTCTCTGCCCGCAGGCTGTCAGTGAGCACATTACAGCACAGCAGTCATTGGTCTTCACAGTGATCCTGAGTCGTGCCAAGGATCCATGTGTTCCAGAAGCCGAATTAGTTGCTGTATTGTGGGTGGACATACAGATATCTATCCCTAATGGGTTGGGGGGAAATGTATAGCAGTAATATGATAAGCTTTATTGATCTAAAAACATTTTTGCAAAAGGTCTCATTCATGATAATGCAAGATAAATGAAGCATTAGTAAATAATGAAGTCTCATTCTAATACATATATACTACCTTTCACATTTTACATTAAGCGCTTCCTTTTCCATTAAGCTATTTTTTCATGCAAATTGGAGATTTAAGGTCATGACTTATCTAAAGTCATCAATACCAGGCTCTTCCCCTGTATTCAAAAAGACAAAAAGAGAAAGTCCTTGTAGCAGTGAATAAATGAATAATCTTTTACAGACAGTAAATAATTTCGTATTCCCTCCTGATGTTCTTATTTCTTGTACTTGTTGATTGCAAAGCTGTCGTCAGAAAGAACATTTACCTTCCATCCCCCTGGGCACCATGAACACAGTATCACCATCAAAAACTGAGAAAGACAAGCGACTTCAGGATTCAGTCCAAAGGTATCAGAATCGACTGACAGAACAGCAGCTACAAGTAAGCAATTATTAACTCCTTCCAAAATCTACTGTGATGCTGGAGCTGTTGGTTTCATGTGTATAAATTGACCAATGTGGTTTATCCAGATAAAAATGTTCAGCCTCTCTTTTTTTCTGTTCTCTTTTGCTCCTTTTAATTTTGGGTCTAAGGACTGTTCTAGAGGTGAGAACAAGTGTCCCAGGGGCTCAGGCAGGGAGGAGACTTCTTTAAAAATACTGCACATGTGATACCTAAGTCCAGCTACATGGCAGTGAATGTGAGGATTGGGGAATTTAGTTCCCTTCTGTGGATGCCCATAGAGCCTCTTAGAGGTCAGCCAGCCTGTTAAAGATCACGTGGTTAAGATTGGAACGGTCAATCTGTATGACTCCAAAGGGTAGGCTCTTTTTATTTATTCCTTAAGGGTGAATTTTGAGATTAAGAGTTGTTCTTTAAAAAAGAAAATAGCCTATTAATACAGAAACTCAGAATCATATTTAATTAAGAACATTTAATAAATAAATATTTCTACCAGTAAATATAGACAACCATGACAATTTCAAGTGAAGGAAGAGGGGACGTGCAGAAATTGTTTTAATCTCTGATCTTATAATGCCATTAGATCGCTTGTTTACTTTATGGATTTAACACCCAAATTTAATTTTCTTAATTGTATAGCATGTCAGCTTCCTCAAACAGAACTTCGGAAGGTCAGTGGTCTGTGTCCGCATGTCTGACCCCTTTCTAGATGTCAGGACATGAAATGCTCATTCAAATGCTTTACTCCAGAGAGACAGTTAAGACCCCTTAGACTTAATGCCTTGTTATAATGTGTATTCATGGGCTTTTAGAAGGTGTCCATTTTTTTCCACCCCAATTTCCTCTTTCTTTTTTCCCTCTTCCACCTTGCTAGGGTCTGCCTGCAAAAGAGCTACCGCCTGGATTCACAGCCTAAAGAAACCTGACCCTCCGCTTTTCGCCTGGAGTCTCAGGTTTTCTTTAGGGAAAATACTGAGAGTCACTTTGGGAACACGTTCTCCTACGTATTCCCTATCCTCCTAAATGCAATTTAAATACAGTTTTAGAGCCTCTAGTCGAGGGCTTGCTAACAGGTCAGAAATAAAGAAAGGTATCACAGCCTGTGGTTGTTTTTATAAACATTTAGGTGAAGTCAGATCTTCTCAATGTGGAATGTCTTAATCTGTCTGTTTCTTATTTTGTTTGCCACTCCTCATAGCTCTGTGAAGGCATACAGCACACCCTGAATTGCTTTTATCTTCGTTAGATCTTTTTTTTTCCTTATAAAGACCAGAGCTGACCCTTGGAAGTAATAGTGCCAATCATAAAATTTTAATTATCTCAGGTTTGTTTAGGATTGGATGTTGTATTCATTAGCGAGGGAGCTGATGGAATAACAGATTTGAGCCATCCATTCTGCTTATTCTTTTTTTCTTAATAGCTGATTTTTTTTTTTTTCATGAAAGTTTGAGCCCGGTTTATAGATTCTTTCTGTTTCGAATATAAACAAAGACATTTAGCAGTACTCAAATGGAAACTTACTTCCACCAATTCAAAAAACATAGACCTCTCCCCATCCTCTTTGCCCCCTTTTGTGACAATAAGCCTAGCACTTCAGTATCAGGAACTCATTAGATGCATGCCATATAATTACGGTTTGCCCAACTCCTCTCGCCTTGCCCCCCAGTATCAGTGTCCACTTATCCATTGACTAGACCATTTTTATACTATCTAGTATAAAATGACCTAAATTTGAACACCCCATTTTGTACTCTTTTGTCCAGATCTAAAAAATGAAGAGTTGACTTAGTAAACTAAAGACCTTCTGGAACTTAGATTCTATGGTTCTGGGTTTTTGTCACTAACAGCTGTATAATAATGGCAAGGTAGTATTATGGTACTATCAGAAATCAGCAGCTACAGCTTCTTCTCCACTCCTTATATACCTCACTGGTATGTAGAACGACTAAGTCTAACTTCTAGAAGTACCTCCCACAGGACGCCCTAGTTAGAGAGTGGTCACAATGAGTTAGAAAACTATTTTGATGAAAGAAGTATTCCAATGATTGGATTTGTTCCTCTAGGAGAAAATGAAGTAGCGAGGTCCAGAGCTGTCATTTCAACAGATGGTATCTTACATAATCCCTGCCACATTCCAGCCAGTTACAGCAATTATAGCAACCAAGGGAAGTGAAGTTCAAAGAAATTAAATAACTCGAATCAAGTCAGAGTCTTTAAATGAAGTTGGAATTTGTTTCATTTTTGCCTCATTCTAGCACTGACATCATCATGTCACAGGATAAATATAGACAAAAAAGACCTGAGAATATTTACAAAGGCAACAAACTGATGTATTGCAAATAATATTTCCTCAGGGAAAAATGTTAAGTTTTCCCTAATAAACCTAAGGGAGACCTCAAATTCAATCATTGATAAGCTGGGTCAGCAAGCTGAGACCCCCTTTATAGCCTATACTCCTGAAATAGTGCATTCCACTTTGGCCTTTCTGAGTGAATGAGGAATCTGTTTTGAACCGAGAGGTTCTAGCTCATTTCTTTAGTACCTGCTGTTTTCTTTACTGAGTGACAAGTGCCACCTGCTGGCCAAACCATGAAGCATTTCCATTTTCACTGTGTCTCTTAAATTGCTCAGCTACTAATTGGCATATTATCAAGTTGATTGTTGCTCTGTTTTTAAGTAAACCTGGACAACAATTTAAAACCATAAAGTAGAGTTATAAAATCAATTTGTCTGAAGTTGATTTCTAGTCCTCAGTGTCTCCCCTTTCTTAGCTTTAACTCACAATTTAGATTCTCTTCTACTTTATATTGTATGACAAGGGTGAATGTGTCATGATCATACGTAAGAAATACAGTTTGGGATACATTTCATTCAGGGTTTGTTTCTTTTCGGTATCATTTTAAATCCACTTGATACTCTCACCCTAAAGACAGACAATAACTTGATGCCCTGAATGAAGCCCACTCTACATTTACCCATTTGTACTTATGTAATATTAATGGGTAGTATTTTTATATGATCAATATGTTTGTGCAAATAAGCTATATTGCTTATCAACTCCGTAGAACTTTCTGGGTTAGTCTTTTCTGATCAATTAATTTATTTTCCTACAGTAAACCCTGGCTCTCTCTTACCTGACACTGGTTACTTTTCTGGCATTAGTTTCTTCCTTCCTGTAGGGTTCTCCCACAGAGCTGCTCCCGCGCCTCATGGGGGCTCTCCAATTCCATGCTCCTCTGAGGGTCTTTCTTCCTGCCCTCTTGTTTGAAGTGGCATCTCCCCACCTCTCATCCTACCAGGTCTGAACTAAATGTCATTCCTTTGTGATGTCTTCTCTCATTTTCCTTTGTCCTTGATGCTTGCATGCCTTTGAGGGTGTTTTACGGCTTTCTCTACTTGTGCTGTAGTTACTTTTCTATCTAATGTCTCTTATGTTGGACTAAGTTTTTTTTAAAAAGGGACCATTTTTATTTTTGAGCTCTCAGCAATATTTAGGCCTGGATTTTTAATGTAGTGCATGTTTCCCAAACAAGACTGAAGGATCAAAGGCATTTGACTTATGAGGAATTCTTTTTTTTAAGTATATTTTACTGATTATGCTGTTACAGTTGTTCTCATTTTTTCACCTTTGCTCCCCTTCACCTGATACCATCCTTCCCTCTAGCAGTTCTGCCCCCTGCTTAGTTCATGTTCATGAAACATGCATGTAAGTTCTTCGGATTCACCCTTTTCTATGCTGTTCTTAACACCCTCCTATTTTGTTCCTGCTGATTATACTTCTTAATCCCCTCACTTTTCCCCTCTTTTTCTCACCCTCTTTCCCTCTCCCAGCTGATAACCCTCCAAATGATCTCGATATCTATGATTTTATTCCTATTCTGGTTGTTTACTTAGTTTTTGTCTTTATTTTTTAGATTCAGTTGTTGTTGTGATTTTGTTGTCATTTTGTTTATAGTTTTGATCTTCTTTTTCTTAAATAAGTTCCATTAACATTTTATGTAACAAGGGCTTGGTCAGCCCCCACTTGTATTTTGCCCTGGGCATCCTGTCTGACCTATAAAGCAATTTGAGATGATTGCTACTTGTGCTGGATTTGGAGAGTCCCAGCCAGTGATCCTAAGCTGGCTGCTGCTGGTGCCTTACCTGGAGCTCACTGAGGCCAGCAGTTGCCTCTTTGATAGGATTTAGGAAGTTGTGAAACACTAGCCAAGGCCAGCCATTCAGATGGAAAAAAGCAGCTTGGGTGGGCCCGTAGGTTGGGTGAGGCAGAGTCTCTGGGGATCTCCAAGGTGGGTCAGACAATATTATCCAGGTTCATGGAGTCTCAGATATGGCACCAGCTTGCTGGCTTGATGGTTCTGTGTGTTGGTGGTGAGGGTAGATTTTAGAAAAGAGTCAATGGTTTCTGCTCTTCTTGATGCCAGACACTTTAGTTTCTCTCTGTATACCCCTGGTGTGCTTCAAGCTACCGGAGCTCAGAGGGAGTGAGTCTGGGTAGGTGAGTTCATGTGTGGGTATTTTAAGAGGCACTGCTTGAGGTGTCAGCAGTTTCTTCCTTGGACTCAATCCGGGCTGTTTTTTTGCAGCCAGCAGTTGTGGGGACTTATCTTCCTGGCACTGGAACCCTGGGCTGGGGCTTGTGGCATAGGGCTAGGACTCCTTGCTCCTGAGATACCCTTCCCAAATTTTTATCCACCACATGTGGGTGAGACCAGCCCATTCTGCATCTGCACCCCTCTTGCCCATCTTGATGGATGTGGTTTCTTTAATTCCGTAGTTGTCAGACTTCCGTTCAACATGATTTCTGACCAGTTCTGACTGCTGGTTATTCTGTATTTTAGTTGTCATTTTGATATGGTTCTGCAAAGAGGCAAGCCATGTCTTCCTACCCTGCTGTCTTGACTGAATCTCTGATTTATGCAGAATTCTTTACAAATAAGTACAAAAATGAATATTTTTCATGTGATTGGATTTGTTGACTTTACATAAGTTACACTTAAAATCTTTTACATATGTTTTTGGAAACAAAAATGTCTTTACACTTGGTCAAAATAAAGCGTTGCATTTGAATGGGTGTACAGAGACTATTTGGATTTTATTTGTTGTGTTCATAGTCTTTACAACCAATGAATAGCCTGTATAAAAATTCCATGCCTATTGTAAAAGAACTCCAGCAATAGCATTCTGTTGTTTTGTAGTTCTCACATGGACACAAAAAATGAAGTAGTTTAATCTTATAAGTCCCACATTGGTGGTTTTAGCAGTAAGTGTGGAGCAGAGAAGACATGCTGCATGTTTAGCTGTGTTTTCCAATTGAAATGGCATATCTGAATACAGCTTTGTAATGAAGAATGTGATCACATTTTCTCATTCACAGTTTAATCTTTTTAATGTGTCATTTTTGTATAGGATGCTGAGATTTCAAATCTGTTTAACTATACAGACAGATGTCCTAGAAAATATATTTATTCATCAAGAGTACTTTTCAACCTCCTTACATAAACTGCCATAATCTAAAATTTATGACACCTAAAGACCTTTGTCTAACAAGAGGCTATTATACTTACTGTAGTTGAAATATTTTACTTTATTACTCTTGCTACAAAAGAGCTCATTTCTCTGTGGTGAAGCATTGCTTTTCCAAAAGGGATAATGTGTAATATATTCACACTTGTGGGCCCTGTGTTCACAGAATAGCAAATGAGACATTAAGTGAATTGCTCGTGAAAAACTAGTTACAAGTTACTTGATGGTGAGTGTCATGTATTCCTATTTTATGTACCTCTCACCATCACTCCTGGTTCACTTTGGGCATGTTTAACAAATGCTATTCAACTTCCATATTTTTGTCTTTTTCTTGAGGAATTAATGTCACATTACCTGGCAGAATGGCACCCTTAGTTTACTAAACAAACTGGGGTAGCACCAGCATTTAGAGGGGCATTGAAACAGTCTAGCTTCGGGACAGTGTGCTGTGGTGCGACCAGAATTGTCCTTGCTTCTGGCTTCATCACACAATCTTGGAGCTTGGGACCAAGCAATGCCATCCATTGTTGTTTTCTCCTGGGTTTCACACAAGTGACCAGCTGCTGCCACTGAGAGCCCCTGTGAGTCCAGAAGGAGCTCATTCGTACTCCAAGAGAGATAGAAGTAGCTTTGACAGTAACAGGCGGTCTTGCCACATGTCAGTCAGTCATTTCTATTCCGTCTGTAGAGATGGAAAAATAAGTAGAGGTTCAGGTATATTTCCTGAAATTACTTTTTAATGGAAGGAATACTGATCTGGGTTTCAATACAAATGTGCCTATTTGATCTCTGCCCTACAACAATTCCTTAAGCACCTGAACTGTATGTACAACCAGTTCTCAATTAGTGTGCATGCTAATCAGGGACATTCAAAGCTTGCCTCATATCGTGGCTGCATCTCAGGACCTGTTTCCTGGGTCTGCTCAGGCTATGGTATGTGTGTTTGACTTCCTTCCAAGGCAGTTGTTCACTGGTTCTGTCTAAGGAAACGCTGTGCCTCTGAGGCTTGATCTGAGCACCAGCACTCCCGAGTCCTCCCCTCTGAGCTTGAATCCTGCTTCCCATCTTGTTAGGCCTAATCTCCCCTCTTACTGAGGACCCAGCGTGTTCTGATTTTGAATTCCATGTGTGGCGCTATCTCTTGACCCACCTGGGTTCTAATCCATTCTGCAAGAACGAATGGGTGTTTGTCTCTGACCTTTGCCTCATAATGGCCTGGTATCATCCTTCCTTTGTTCAGAGATTCCTCAATTGTATGCTCACCCTCCAATGTCTAGTTTCTTTCTGTCACCTACTTACTATCTGACCCCTTTTATACTCTGTCTACTCCTTTTCCTTCTGGTTACCACTATTCCATTGTCTCAACCTAACAGTTTGGTTCTTTGTTGTTTTTGTTTTATATGCTACATGTGAGTGAAATCATATAGTTCTTGCCCTTTTTTGTCTGAATTACTTCATTTAGTATAATAATCACGATCTATCTATGTTGTTGCAAATGGCAATATTTCTTTTTTATGGCTGAGTAGTATTCTACTGTATATATGTACCGCCTTTTCTTTATCCACTCATTCACTGAAGGACAGCTTGTGTTGTTTCCATATCTGTGCTATTGTAAGTAATGCTGCAAGGAACATAGGAGTACATCTGTATGTTTTGACCCATTTTTAATCAATTGTTTTTTTGTTGTTGAGTTTTAAGAGTTCTTTGTGTACTTTGTATAACATTTTGGTCTTTTACCAGATGCTTCTTTTGCAAATATTTTCTCCCAGCCTGTGTCTTGTCTTCTCATTGTCTTGGTCCATTGGTTTTTATAACTTAAAGGCCATTTCTTACATAAGCAAGATAATTTTCATAGAGTAAGCCAGATGGATTGAGAATTCAATGAACAGTAAAGAAATGGGAACCATGAATAATAAGCTACTCAAGGAAATTTTTACTGAAGGAGCAGAGAAGATAGGGCTGAAACTAGGAAGGTTGTTAAGGTTGGGGTAAATTTGTGGTTGGAAGAGATTTGGCAATGTTTCTGGGCTCAGAGAAAGGATTCAGTGAAATTAGAGAAAGTTCACAGCAGAGATGAGGCCTAATTGGTGCAGAAAAATTCCAGCAAAGACAGGAAGGAAGGATTATTAGAACTCAGAGAGAGAATTTAATTAGGGTAAAACGATGGACATTTGTTTCCCTCTGAGATTGTGAGAGAGAAGTTAAAGGTATTCATGAGCACCTAATTAAAGGAGATATTATGAGTGCATAATTGGAATTCCCCCCACCGGAAACACACACACAACATGAGGGAATAACACTTTTTTTTTTTTAAGATTTTTATTATTTTTTAGAGAGAGGGGAAAGGATAGAGTCAGAGAGGGAGAGAAACATCAATGTATGGTTGCTTTTTACCTGCCTCCTGCTACCAGCCTGGCTGGAGACCTGGCTTGCAATCTGGTTATGTGCCTTGGCTGGGAATTGAACCAGAGACCTTTGGGTTTGCAGGCTGGCGCATTATCCACTGTGCCACCAGCCAGGGCTTAACAATTTTTTTTTTTTTTTAAATTTTATTGTTGTTGTATTACATCCATCCTCTTTTTGCTCCCCTCTGTCCCTCTCCCCACCCACCCATTCCCCCCAAAGTCAATCCCACCTGTTGTCCATGTCCATGGTTCCTTTATACTAGGTTCTTGTCTAAGCTGCTCCCCTTCTTTGCCTCTACCTCCCCCCTCCCCCCAACCCCGTTCCCCCTGACCACTGAAGGCCTATTCCTTGTATTCATATACTTGGTTCTGTTTTGCTTGTTGTTAGTTTT
>PVIW01005801.1:0-67196 GCA_004026585.1 Noctilio leporinus | reverse complement strand
GGGCTTAACATTTTTAAAGCTAGAAATCAGGAAAAGTTTTCAAGTTTTCAATAAAAAAATAAAACTTAGAGCTATGTATTTGAAGCAGTGCACTGCAGGGTAGGGAAAACTATCGCAGAATAATCAATAATAAGGCATATTTTCATAACGTTACTCAACTCTAAAAAAAAAGGGATCCTTTGGTGAATAGGCATAAAGATCAAATCACTCATAGGGAGAACAAATTTATATTGGCTTCAAATTTTCCATAAAAATGGCAGCTCCCGGTAGTAGTGAAGCAAACTGTAAGCTTCTCAAGGAAAGGAGTATAAATCAAGAATTTTATATTCACCAAACCATTGTAAAATAAAAAGTCTAAAAGTAAATAGTTTTCAAAATAGGGAAAAGAAAACCTCAGGAAATACTTTCTCAGGATTTCTTTTGAGAAAATAACTAGAGCTTAAACTTGAACCAATGAAGAAATAACCTGAAAATTCTACAACAAAGAACTGGAAATAAACATTAAGTGTGATTAACTATAGAAATAAGACTAAAACATATGTGACAGGTACCAAACTGAGTGTAAATGTCCTAGAAATGTAGTAATAATTCAGCTAATATAAACAGGAGGTCAATAATGAAATATGAAAGGTAAATTGTTTGCCTCATCTGTGCTATAGGAGATTAAGATACATCCTTTAACCAATTTAAGCATACTTTTTGGTACTAATAGAAACAGTAACAAATATAATAGTATCAATAAATAATGGAGAGTGGAAGAAAGGAAAAGAAAAAGTTAAATTTTGTTACTATTTAGAGTAGGAAGCTTATAGATACTATCTCAAATAAAAATAACTAAGAATAAGAGTATTATAGAAAGTTATTATGATGGTAGTCACTAGAGGATAAACCTACATAATATCGGAAGTACCTACACAAAACAAAAATAAATGGGCTGTGTCATTAAAAACTTAAGAGAAATTATAAAAACAAAATAAAATCATATGACAACTAATACCAAACATGTATGTGGTATCAATGAATATAAATGCCCTAAGCTTACCTTAATAAAGGATAAGGAATTTTAGGTTGTGTCACATAGCAAAGATCATGCCTATACTATGTACAAGGCACATACCTAAAACTAATTCAGAAAGGGTGAATTCAGATAGATACACAAAAAATAAAATAGGGATCCATCCTAAAATCAGAGCAGTTGAAATTCAGGGGGAAAACTGTTAGGCAGTGCAAGGAAGGACATTTAATTAGGCTGAAGTCATTAGTTCAAAATGAAGATGTATCAATTACAAATCTCTCATACCAATTAATGTAGTGTTGAGTTCCATACAGCAAAACCTACAAATGATAACATGGAAAAGGAGATAATCATACTACCAATCAGAAACTTTAATTTGTTCTCAGTTTATGGATACATATACATTAATAATAATCTATAATTGATACATATAAAACTCTGTACTCTCAAAAGAGAGATCACTTTTTATTGCGTGCTCTTGAAATATTCACAATGACTGTGTGCTAGGCCACCAAAAAGCCTGGTGGACATAACTTAATAATTCTATTAAAACTGCAAATGCATATACCCTTTGATCCAGAAATTTCACTTTTAGATATTCATTGTATAGAAGTACTCACATAAATATGAAATTATCTATTTACAGAATTATCTGTTTTACAAGCCATTGTGATATATTTTGTGCAGTAAAATATTGAGAAGACCTAAATATCCATCAACATGTCTGGTTAATTAAATGTTTTATAATAATACCCTAGAATACAATGCAACTGAAAAAGGGGAGGAAGAAGCATTTTAAGTGCTAACAGAGAAAGATCTCTAGGATACATACTTAAATAAAAAAGCAAGATATACCCTGGCTGGTGGATTGACGCTGGCCTGTGAACCCAAAGTTCACTGGTTAGATTCCCTAGTCAGGCACATAACCAAGTTGCAAGCCAAGTCTCCAGCCAGGTCTCCAGCCAGGTCCTTAGCTGGAGGCAGGTGAAAGACAACCATATAGTGATGCTTTTCTCCCTTTCTTCCTCCCTCCCTGTCCTTCTCTCTGAAAATAATAAATAAAATCTTAAAAAAAAAAAAACAAGATATAGACTACTACCATTTTTTCCCTACCTCAAAAAAGTGGGGGAAATTTATTTAAATAATGCTTTTGTACAAGATACAAACACACCTCTGGAAAGATAAAAGAGTACTTACAAGTGGAATATGACCTGGACAGATGGAGAAAGGAGCAGTAAGGAGAATGAAAATATAGACTTTAATTTTATTTTATTAAAAATACTAATTTTTTTATTTTAAAATTTTAATACTTAAAAAAAAGATTTTATTCATTATATTTAGAGAGAAATGCAGCAAGGAAGGAAGGGAGACAAACATCAATTTATGGTTGCCTTTCACCTGCCTTCAGCTAAGGACCTGGCTGGAGACCTGGCTTGCTACCTGGTTATATGCCCTGGCTGGGAATAGAACCAGCAACCTTTGGGTTCATAGGTCAGTACACCTATCTACTGAGCCACCAGCCAGGGATTATTTATTTATTTTTAGAGAGCAAAAGGGAGGGAGAGAGGGAAATGTTGATTTTCAAGAGCTATATCAACTGGTTGCTTCTTGAATAACCCCAACCAGGGGTTTGGCCTGCAACCCAGGCATGTGCCCTGACTGGGAATTGAACCAAAGACCCTTCGGTGTGTAGGCTGGCACTCAGTCCACTGAGCTATACCAACCAGGGCAAAATACAGACTTAAAAATGTATGTTATTCTGTGTGAAAGTATTATCTATGTAAACATCTAAAAAGAAATTATAGTGCAGGGGAATAAAAGATAAAGCAATTAATTCTCCTTTGGGGAATTGGGAGATGTATTCGGAATGTGTAAGATCTGAACTGAGACTTTGAAGAATGAGAGAATTTTAACAGGAAGAGATTGAGAAGTTATTATAGGCAAAGGAAGTGGGTTATAAAAAGCCATGAGAACATGAAAGTGAACCTGGAAAACAGAGATTGGGCATTGAGTCTATGAAGGCAGCAGGGGCTTCAGGGGTAAGGGAGATGGCTCAGAAGAAGAATTTAGAAAGTTTAGGCATCACCATTTGAAAGTATGCTATGCTAGGTGCTGTTTGGTTCCACTTAACAAACTTGAATATATGTGCCATTCCATGGGCTAGGTGCTGCGGAATTGAGACTCTATCTTCTAGGCTAGTGGTTCTCAGTGCTGACTGCATTTTAGAGTCACTTGGAGAGCTCTAAAAAATACTGATGCCAGGCCTCTACTCCACACCTTTAAATTAGAATTTTAGGGTATAAGAACATGGCATCAGTAAGGTTTTCAAAAAGACTTAACAGGTGATTCTAATCACATGAGCTTAATTTTGAAAATGCCACCTCCCCCTACCTTCCTCCTCTTCCCCATTTTAATGAAGGGAAAATACTGTGTAGAAAGTGAGGCCCTGGCTGGTAGCACAGTGGATAAGGTGCCGGACTGCACACCTAAAGGTTGCTGGTTTGGTTCCCAGCCAGGGCACATACCCAGGTTGCAAGCCAGGTCTCCAGCCAGGTCCATAGCTGGAGGCAGGTGAAAGGCAATGATACACTGATGTCTCTCTCCCTCTCTGCCTCTCTCCCTTCCCCTCTCTCCAAAAATAATTTAAAAAAAGAAAGAAAGAAAGTGATTGTGACATAGGTCCAGAGAATTCTTTGCTTAAAGCAAGAAAATGAGATTATAGAAAATAGTTCAATCAAGAGATGATAAAAGCCTTTAAAAAGTGTGGTTATTTGAGCCTAGTGCAACTGATTAGTTGGAAGGGATAGGGAGTGATGATGAGCCAAAGATAACCTAGCTTGGATGGCAGCGTATTTGGTGATGTCAGTCGTCGAAAGAGGAAGTACTAGTTGGGGGTGAGTGCAGGTACAAAGGCAAAATAATGGATTGAGATTTGGAAGGGTTGTCTTGAAGGTCCCTGCAGTTTATATGTTCCACCAAGGGGCATTTGGATCTGAGCATAGAAGAAAAAGCAGCATGTCAAAATCTATGCACACCAGACAAGTTTTCAGCAAGAGAACAGATCCAAACCTTAATCAGAGCCAGAACTCCAGTTTGGGGACAGGGCACTTACAAGAACAAGGTGAATGCTCTGTCCTGAAGAATCTGGGCTGAGCAGGATAGGGGCAGGAAAATGTAATGAGGGTGCTGAAAAGGAGTGCAAGTGGACCCCTGACGAAGATTTCAACCGATGGGGAGTGAACCTGGGCCTGGAGTGCAGAGCCTGCATTGTTCTTTATCTTCTTGTGTGTACTTCATTAATATCTCATCATTTTAGGGTAACAATTATTGCATCAAATTTAACTTAAAGATGCTTCTTTTTCAGGGAAAGCAAATGCTTCCTCTTTTTCTAGCTGAGTCTCTGCATGTAAGGCAGCTGCTGCATAATGGGGATAAGGCAGCATCCAATGAGTAGGGACACAGTTAAAGCCACTCTACCTTTAAAAGTCTCTTGAGGCTTACTTAGGCCTAAAGCTCTGTAGTAGACAAAGCTATTGCTGAAGATCAGAATTCCCTTTTTTTATTTTTTATTTATTATTTTTAGAGAAGGGGAATGGAGGAAGGCAGAGAGGGAGAGAGGCATCAATGTATGGTTGCTTTTTACCTGCCTCTAGCTACAGAGCTGGCTGGAGACCTGGCTTGCAACCTGGTTATGTGCCCTGGCTGGGAATCCAACCAGCGACCTTTGGGTGCACAGGCCAGCACCTTTCCACTGAGCCACCAGCCAGGGCCAGAATTCTTTTAAGATGCTGGGACCTCAAATTAGGGAACATAAGGGTCCAGAGAGGGGGAGTTGAGGCCTGTAGAGATGGTATTTGTTACAGCGGCACCCTGAACTTGCTCGGAAGATGTCTGATCTAGAACGTTCCAACAAACCATCAAGTTCTTTTGTACTATCCAGTCTCCACTAATCAGAATATCTAAATTGAACTCTTAAATAGTAATTAGTAAGGATATGCAACCTTGAAACCTTTTTTTTTTACTTTTAAGATTTTACTTAAAATAAAAAGAAGGGCAGGGAGGGAGGAAGAAAGGGAGAGAAGCATTAATGCATGTTTGCCTTTCAACTGCCTCCAGTTACAGACCTGGCTGGAGATCTGGCTTGCAACCTGGTTATATTCCTTGACTGGGAATTGAGCCAGTGATCTTTGGGTTTGCAGGTCAGTGCCTATCTACTGAGCCATCAGCCAGGGTTTGAAACCTTTTTTAAATGAAGAATGTTGAATTGTTGTAATACATTTGTCTAATGACTTTTTCCCCGTAGCCTCAGTTCATACCAACAAGCAAGATCGCTGAGTTCACTCCTATCTGCCAAACTTCAGCACCTAAGGTGAGTAATGAGCATAGGACTGAGCCATTTGTGTGATGTTTCTCATATGAAGGACAAGACTTACCAAGGGTCATATGTCATCATGGTTTATGGGGTTCAGAAAGAGAAGCACTACTGAATTTTTTAAACTGTCATAATTTTTTTATTAGAATGATGCATGTTTATTAGGGAAAACTCAGCTATTATCTTACTTCCTGGAGCTGTGACCTTTTAAAATATTTCAATGTATTTTTAGCAGTATTATCTATGAATGTGTAAGATATATTTATTTATTTATATTTATATTTATTCATGTATATATAGAGTTCCCTATTAGAAACATGGAAAGAGAGATTGATTTTGTCTGTGGATATATATTTACCTAGATGTATGTGGCATGTGTAATTCCTACCTTGTTTCTCATGCTTGCTAAATGTCATATTACATTCCTCAAATGTCTATTGTTACATAAAATCAAAAGTAGAGGGAATATTTTAAAATCTTTAGACAAAGCTTTCAGTTACACCAATCACATGAAAATATGGAAAACTCTTATAATTTTAGTTTTTCACATTTTTTAATAGGCAGATGATGGGATTGATAAGCCCCAGCCAATATTTAGATAAGTGACACCCTGAACTTGCTCACAAGACACGTGATCTGTAATTCTTCAACAAACCATCAGGTTCTCTTGTACTACCCAGTCTCTACTAATCAGCACATCTAAACTGAAAGCGACCCCTTAAATAATTGCTGGCGAGGATGAGCAATCTTGTGACCTTTATTTTTTTAAGGAAAGAATGTTTAATTGTTGTAATATTCACCAGCGAGCCAAAGGCAAGTAAATCTCTGCTGGGAAGAAGTCAGGAAGCACACTGTTCTCAATTTGGGTCTTCTGCATCCTCAAAATTAGATTTGTTGACTCAGCCCAGTGTTGCCGAGTCAGTCTGCCTGAGCATTACAGCGGTATATGTTTGCTGAAGTCTGCTTCTGAGCTTCTGCTTTTTAAGGTTTTTATTAGTACTAAATATCACTTAATGTTATAAGGTTTTAAGGAAATGGGGATTAATTATAAATATGTTGATTACCAAAAACAAACATATTCTTTGTTGTTGAAGGAAAATACAAAATCTCAGAAAATCAAGCCTTCGGGGAACAGCTTAAAGTATGAATCTCTTGCATCCTTGGAGCTTTCAGTCAGCCACAGGGGCTGGAAAAGAAACCCTGAAGGGACGAACTCAGATGTAGAGTTCATTTCAGAGACTACATCGGGGAAGTCTACACAAAAGAAAGTGAAACTGCAGCAGAGATATCCAGCAGCCCTGCCAGAAAATGCCCAACTATGGGAAAGATCCCAGGTGTTTTTTGTTTTTTTCTTCTTTTCTTATTCAACAAACGTGTTGCAATTGATCCACTCTGGGAATAGCCACTGATAAAGGTTTTGCTTCGTTTTCACATTCTTAAAGCATTCTAATTAAAGTGTACACATTGTAAGCTGAGTTTCCTGGACAAGGTCCCAGTTTCTATTTCTTTCTTCTGAGTTCTCCCTTTTGGAGGAAAAGTCAGATTGTTAATATCAGCACATCAGCATAATGTATAGACAGCACAAACAGCTGTACCTAAGAGAGAGATACTCAAATAGGATATTTGTATGGGATAAATCTGTAAATGTGAGGATTTTGCATTCACATGCTTTATAGCAAAGTGCTTAGCCAAATTCTCTAATATTCAGTTACCCTTGTAGTTAAGGTTCTGGAAAAATGGGATATAATTTTTATTAGTACAACTCAGTGTTGAGACAGATTTCAGCAGATGTACCACCTGGAAATGAGTTTGTTTCTCTTAAAAGAATCACTCTCATTCTTAAAATGTTACCCTTGCTTAAATCCTTTTTTGAGAATGAGTCCTCAGATTCAGTTTATAATATTAACAGTACCCACAACTGGGTGAGCATTCACCCTGTGCCGGGTTCACTGCTAATCATGGACATTATTAGCTCACTACAATTTTAAATCTTTTATAAGCCAAAATTTATTGCCTCCTTTCTCTGCCTTGTTCATCAAACTGGACTTCTAATGCCTTTTTCCTGTTTCTGAAATTAAATTCACCCTTCAAGGATGGATATGGGCCACCATAAAAAATATTAAAATGAATCACCTTAGGCTCTGAGAGCAATAAACTGATTCAGTCAGCAGATATCTACTGAACTTCTGCCCTGTGTAAGATACCGTGCTACGCATTGTGGGAGACGAGGTGTGTTACGCATTGTTCTTTCAAAAGGAATTGTTCTGAACAATAGTTACATTACAGAAATATCTCACACATTCCTTTGTAATATCTTTGGCAAATGGTGTATAGACTTTTCTTGAAAATCTTTAGTGATGGAAACTCATTACCTCCTAAAGCAGCCTTTCTCATTCTGTTTTTGGGTAGCTTATTCTCTTGAAATATTTAAAGTCTAGTTCCCTAGAACTTTGGAGTTTTGACCCTAAGTAAGTTTCTTTCTCTCTCTCTCTCTCTCTTGCAACAACAGAAGCCAAGCTGAATCTATTTACAATCATCTGAGTTTTACTTTGAATTGTATATCATATACATACAAATTCACATATTCAGCAGATATTTATTCAACCTTTGCTTTGTTCAAAATACTGCATGTCAGTAATATCTTATATAAAAATTAGTTTTATCCTTCAACAGTAACTTCTCATTAACTGTACAATTTCAAGATTTGCAATTTGTTGGCATATTTTCTGGGTAGGTAGCATGCTGCAAAAACACAAATGATAAAGAGGTTGAAGTGTGCCTAATTGTTGGAATATGATGTAGTTCACTTAGTGCGCATGTTTGTGTAGATACACATATTTTATATATGTCTATACATATATATACTGAGTGGAGTATACAAAAAAGATGCAAGATATATAGATTATAAATATTCGCTTAGTGTATATCTAACCTATCCCTCCCTTATTGAACTTATATGGAGACAGACAATCCAGCAATTACACAGACTAATGTACACTGTGATTGTGACAGTTTTTATGAAATAGTAGCATGAGCACTCATAGCAGAGAATTTGACTCTTAACTGAAAACACAGAGACATTTTTCTTGGAAAGATGATGGCTGAATTTCTAGGTCTGAATTTCAATTAAATTGATAAAAAGAGAGAAAGAGCATTGCAAAGAGCATTTGCTAAAGAGGGGACATGGTGAATACAGAGGACCTTAGAAAGACAACTAAGCTATGATGGGCAGAGAGATTGAAAGGGGATGGTAAAATGAGTATGAAGAACCATGTAGGCCCTATGATAGGAGGTTTTGCATTTATTATCAAAGCAGTGGAAACTATTGAAGAGTTCCTAGTAGCATGACTAGGTTTTCCTTTAGAAAAGATTGCTTTGGCTGAATATGAAAGAAGGGTTAGTAGAAATAGGAGCAAATGAAAGCAGAGTGGTTAGGCTATTATAGTGGTCACACGAAAAAATGATGCCTATTATGGGCTAGGATTATGGTGAGGGAGTGAAGTGCGTACTTTTGTTCCTCTTTTGTTATTCTGAGGTGGGAACACTGACCCAGCTTGGTGATGTATTGGATAATAGTAGAGGGTGAAGCAGAGAGAAATGCTAAGAATGAGTACAGAATCTCTGGCTCTTGCACCTGGTTGGATGGTGATTCCATTCCTAGAAGGTGGCCTGGCTTGTGAGGGGCACGAGTCCACCTCACACACTTCAGTACTCCCAAGGGGGCATGCCAACTGAAGAGTAAGGGTAAGAAGAAAAGAAAAACTAGGTAGAAACTTGAGGGATATAACATTTTTTTTTAAAGATTTTATTTTATTATTTTTAGAGAAAGGAGAAGAGAAAAAGGCAGAGAGGGAGAGAGACACCAATATATGGTTGCCTTTCATCTGCCTCCAGCTATGGACCTGGCTGGAGACCTGGCTTGTAACCTGATTAGGTGCCCTGGCTGGGAATCAAACCAGTGACCTCTGGGTTTGCAGGCCAGTGCCTTATCCACTGTGCCACCAGTCAGGGCAGCATCTTGTGGCTACAGTCTGAGGATGTGTGCACAGGGGATTGTGAGGAAATTGCCAGGACAGAAAGAGAAGAAATTAGGAATTCGTTTTATTATCAAAGCCAATGGTTGGGGTGGGGATAAAATGCAATAAGGTGAGATGGTTATAGAGGTTGAATTCTACTGGAAGGCTAAAAGCCTCTAAAAACAGCCCACTGACATAATGACTTAGAGGAAATAGGGATGATCTGAGAAAGGATTTACTGTTTTTGTTGGAGTGAAGAGAGTAGAAAATTAGAATGGATTGATTAGCAAGTGAAGGGTGAAGAAAGGGAGACTGGTCATCTGTTAACTCTTAGAAAAGTAAGGTAATTTCAATTCAGAAGATATTCTGTACTTAGAAAAAGCTAACAGTGAGGTGGATAGGTCAGGAGAGTGTGTAATTTTTTATGAGCTGATGAGAAAATTAATTTAATCAGGTTTGAAACTGCAATTAAAACAACTTTCAATTACTCGAGGATTATTCACAGTAAATTTTTACTATTCTGTCCAGTAAACACAACACTAGGCATTACCACTATCAGACAAGGTACAGGAAGTGTAATTAATTTTAAAGTTAGCCTAAGTAGAATTAGGAAGGCAGATAATGCTGGGAGTAAATCTTATCATGTGCTTGATACAAATGGCTCTGGAATTAGCAAATGATTTAGATAATTTGTACCACAGTTCAGCTTTGTTAATACAGGTAATTAATGAATTACCCATTTTTTTCCTAGAGAATTATTTTTATCATACCCTGTGTTTCTCCAAAGATTCCACTTTATTTTTTCCTAACTCTCCTCCCATTCCTTGAAAATAGGGCTCCCACTAAAAAAATATACTTATTGTTTCCTACACCTGCAGCTTTTTATTCTTTTAAATTTCCCCACAATGTTCTTTATTAATTCATTTTAATATTAAAGAAAAAAACAAAATATTAAGCATTTACTCTGGGCCAGGTACTGAGGATGCAGAGAATGGCACAGTTCTTGCCCCCAAGAAGGTAAGAGCCTGTCTCCAGCCATTTTATTTAAAGGAGACCTTTCCTTGCATCATAAATTTTTCATTCTAACAATTTTCACCTTTCAAGTACGAGGACATCCTTTCAATATGAGAAGGATGGCTCTAGATATCTCACATAATACTAGGTATCCCTTGATGAAGAAATACATAATAAGACAAAGCCATCATAGATATTTTGAAATGAATACATATCTGATCCCCCCACCCCAGCAAGAGCTACATAAATATTAAGAACAATGTGCATACCCATATGAGAGATTATCTATTCAGGATATAGGAAGTAATTCATGCAGATTCTTTACAAAATAACACAAGCCCTTTGGTTTACAGTTGAGCACCATAGTCCATACCAGTCATTTAATACTTAATTTGTCTTATGATACTCTTTTGAAGTTGTTGTCTGTTATTATTTACCCATTTTTTATTCAAAAACTTTCATTTTGATTCAGCAGACTTGTTTTTATATTTTCAAACATCACACTGTGGTTTTTAATTTTTCCTGTTCTTTTTGAAGTATATTTTATTGATTATACTATTACAGTTGTCCCAGTTTTCCTCTTTTGCCCCCTCTTCTTGGTACCCGCCTCTTCCTGCCAGCAATTTCCTCCTTAGATCATGTCCACAGGTCATGCATATAAGTTCTGTGGCTTCTCCCTTTCCTGTACTGCTCTTAACACACCTCAATTTTTGTTCCTTCCAGTTACGCTTATTAATCTCTGTATGTTTTCCCCTTCTCTTACTCTTCCTCTCCCAGTTGATAACCCTCTAAATGATTTCCTTACCTATGATTCTGTCCCCATTCTGGTTTTTGCTTAATTTGTTTTTGTTTTTAGGTTTAGATAGTTGTGGATTTGTTGTTACTTTAGTATTTATAGTTTTGATCTTTTTTCTTAAATAAGTCTCTTTAACATTTCATTTATTAATGGCTTGGTGATGATGAATTCCTTTAGCTTTACCATATCTGGAAAGCAGTTTATCTGCCCTTCCATTCTAAATACTAACTTTGCTAGATACAGTAATCTGGGTTGTAGGTCCTTACTTCTCATCATTTCGAATACTTGTTGTTAACTCCTTGTTTAATTTCTTTAGAGAAATTAGCCAATAGTCTTATGAGAACCCCTTTGTAGGTAACTCTGCTTTTCTCTTGCTACTTTTAAGATTTTCTCTTTCTCTTTAATCTTTGGCATTTTAATTATGATGTCTTGGTGTGTTCCTCTTTGGGTCTAACTTGTTTGGGACTCTCTTTGTTTCCTGGACTTGTATGTCTAATTTCCTTCATCAAATTAGGGAAGTTTTCTTTTTCTTTTTCTCTTTTTTTCCGAATCTTCATGGGCACTTTATTCAGATGGTCAGCAATCTGAGAAGACAATGGGTTTGCACTTTTAACAGACTATCTTACATTCCATTATTAATGGGCCCAGGAGTTTTCTTTCATTATTTCTTCAAATAAGTTTTTATTTTCTTGCTTTTCCTCTCCTTCTGGCACCCCTGTGATTCAGATGTTGATACCGTAAAGTTGTCCCAGAGGTTCCTAAACCTCCTCTTGTTCTTTTGCATTCTTGTTATTTATTTATTTATTTATTTATTTTTCCTGTTCTGATTGACTGTTTATTTCTTCCTTTTGTTCCAAATCCTTAATTTGAATCCCAGCTTCATCCTTTCACTGTTGGTTCCCTGTAGATTTTCCTTTATTTCACTTGGTGTAAACTTTATTCCTTCCTTTATTTTGTGTCATACTCAATGAGTTCTGTGAGCATCCATATCACCTGTGTTTTGAACTCTGCTTCTGATAGATTGTCTATCTCTGTTTTATTTAGTTCATTTTTGGGGGTTTTGTTCTGTTCTTTCGTTTGGGCCATATTTCTTTGCCTCCTTAATTTGGCAGCCTCCTTGTGTTTGTTTCTGTGTATTAGGGAGAGCTGCTTTTACTCCCTGTCTTAGTAGTGTGTCATATATATTAAAAGCCCCTGTAAATTATGTGGGACAGAGCCTTAGGTAATTGCCAGGGTGGGACAACCTGCTTTACTTCTCTGTGGCTCTGTGTGTAAGGGGCAGCTCAGAGAGGGGATGGTGCTGGCTTCTGGTGATTTACCTGGCACTTGCCCTGTTCCCAGTCACTGCACCCACTTCCCATATGCAATTGGCACCCTTCCAGTTGCCGCCCTGGGGTATGTGTATAGTCTTAAGACCATGCGGGCCCTTTGAGTTTTGAAAACCTGGCAGATTCTTCCACTATTCCAACCCCTCACTGGTTTTTACAGCCAGAAATAATGGGAGTTTATCTTCCTGGTGCTAGAACCCTGGGATGTGTGGTCTGGCCTGGGGCTTAGATTTGCTTGCTTTCAGGGTATTCCTCCCCATTTTTATCCACCATGAGTGTATGTGGGACTATCTGTTCCACCACTGTTTGTTGAAGCCACACCACCTTTGCCCTGTCTCCATGACTCTTCCCCTTGTATCCATCTGGATGACTACAGCTTCTTTAAATCCTTGGTTGTCAGACTTCCACATAACCTGATTTTCTGGCAGTTCTGATGGTTATTTGTTTTTGAGATTTGGTTGTAATTCTTTCTGTGGTTGTATAAGTAGGTAAAATGTGTTTACCTACACCCCTCCATCTTGGCCAGAAGTCTATTTAAACTTTACATATGCTTCTAGGGAGCAAAGATCAGATACTGAATTTCTTCTATCTTAACAGAAGTCTGCTTATGTACAAAAGTTAATATAGAATGAATGGAGATGGTTTAATGTATACCACTGATTACTACTAATCATTGTATATTTTTTCTTAATACCTTGCTCTAGACCTTTTCTTGGGAAATGAAAAGGAAGCAGAACCAGAATACTGTGCAGGAATGTAAGGCTTGGATGGAAGTTGAAACCAACAACAGCAACCCAGATGTAATCCTGGTGAGACAAACTTTACTGACTAAATGATACCTTGAGATTTATAGTAGCATTTAAAAAAAGTGCCTTAAACTAACTGGAACATTTAATTGAATAATCAAGTTTTTGGTTGAAGAAACAAGAGTCAGAAAAGTTAGTTACTTGCCCAAGGTTACACAAACTAGTAAAAATAAAACTGTAGCTTATACTTCCTGACTGCTAGCTCATGATGCCTTTTATTTTAGTTATTAGGGTGTGAAAGCTTTAACATTATGTAAATACATATAAATTACATATCTAACTATAATGTCATCCCAAAACCTGTAGCCCAATTCTTGTGCCTTTCAGCAGAAAATCATTGTCATAAAGCTCATGGTATAATAAGGCTTTATTTTTTTTTAATTATTATTATGGGAAATTTCAAACATAGTGCAATCAACTGCTGTGTGTCCATTTTTCAACTCCAGCAATGATCAACTCATGGCCAGTCTTGTTTCATTTGCATCCTCCTGGCCCCCATTACTCCCAGGCTTCTCATCACTTAATCCATCAATTATACTTGTTTTAACAAGCCATCTGAAGGACATTGTAAAGAACTAGAGTGATTTGTGAAAGGAAGCAGGAAAGTACCTCCTTACTGACAATAAGGGACAGTTAAATCCAGGATGTGAATAAAAGGAGCACCAATGTATTTTCCAAAAGAAAGGGGTAAAAATTTAATCAGAGGCCTAAAAGGAAGACAAAATTACAACCACTACTGTAAATAACACCACCTTTATTTACCTCTTGGAAGTAAAATGTAATATAGCTGTAAAATGTGATATAGCTGTTCCTGTGAACAGTACTAGTCACCACCTGCTTTTCAGAGTGTTCCAGGTCTCAGTGTGTTTTTACAGTTACTGCTTTGTCACCTTCCCAAGGTTTGCACCTATCTTTTAGCTAATACTTTTCATAAATTAGGTATGGCATTTATATTAACATTGTTGTCTTTTTATGTAACATTTCTCAAATTCATAGGTTACTTGCGTGTATGTGTGTGGTATCATTTATTTGTATCCCTGTAATCCTAGCAGAAAATCTGACTTGAAACTCATAGCTGTGTAATTAACCTGGATACATAGGGATTATTCAAGTTACATAGTAATTCCTTAATTTGTCTGTAGTTGCAGTAATGTCCAGTAGGAAATAATTCTGAGTGTTGTCTGTCTGTACATTCTTAAACTCAGAAATTAAATGATTTTTCTTCACTTCTGAGCTCCCTCCCAGTTAACTTCTATAGTGCCTGGGTATATGTGTGAGGGTGTGCATGCATGCACTTTATTTCCCACCCTGAAAGTGTCACATTTAAAGAAGGAAGGCAGTCCTGCTGCAAGGGGGTTTCACTTAACAGGTTGTTGACTGGTCACAAAAAAACTCCAGCTTTCAAGCCCAAACATTGTTGACTGATAACGAGTTAACTCATCTTGCACTTGCATTCGCTTTTGCTATAAAATTGTTGGTCAACAATGTGTTATGGAAGAATAATCAGCTACAATGTAGGATACTCCCTGCCACCCTCTTCCCATAACTAGGTGGTTTTTATTATTTTGGTGAATTTTCTGGGACCCAGGATCTTATTCTTAGGTATAAGAGACTCAGAAATCTATGTTCAGTACACCAAAGAAAGTTCATCTCACTGGGATGATTTCCCATTATTCAAACTCATGAGACCGTTGTATAAAATTGTAACTGGCAGTTTAGTCTTTTAAAAGATAAATAAAGCCTCAGTGCAGTTGGAAGTCGCAGACTGAATTTACGCTGCATTCTTTCCCTGGATGCCTGTCTGCCTGGGCTGGCCAATTGCAATCTGACAAAGAGCTCTATGCCTGAATATTCAACAGGCTTCCCAGTGAAACAGCCTGCTGTGTCGTGTCTGTTTCTCCGAAAGAGTTGATGGGGTGATGTTACCAATGGGACTCTGACACTGAGAGGGCCCAGCACCCCCATGTGTGCCCACCTGTGTTCCTGGGAGTGCATTTTTTTCTCTGGTATGGAGAATGACACCGTTCTGATCAGTGTGGTCTTTTTTTTTGCTGTGTTTGTAATGTCTGTCAGTCTACCTTTCAAAAGGATTTTTCCATATTAGAGCATTTCACATCCCTTCTTCCAAGTTTCTGACACACCTTGCTCTGGCTGTCTTACAGACAGTTGTGTAATTTCAAGTGAAATGGTAAGAATGTTGATTACTTTTCCAAGTTGTGTTAACCCTGACCATTGCTGATTATAACCATTGCTGATTATATCAGTCATGTTATCATTTATTTTCCAAAATCACCTCTTCTGCTATGGCTCAAGGTTACAAAAGCTTCACCTGTTTTCCTTACATCTTCCTCCTCTCCCTAATTCTTGATTGAATGTTCTTCCTTTTCATCAAGACCTACAGCCCATTGAAACTGTAAAAAAAATTCATTCTTTTGTTTTCTTTCCTTTTTCAGTAGGATAATCCTCACTTTCTAGTCACTTGTTTTTTGGGTGTTTTTTTTTTTTTGTTTGTTTGTTTTTCTAAGATTTTATTTATTATTTCCAGAGAGAGAGGAAGGGAGGGAGGAAGAAAGGGAGAGAAACATCAATGTATGGTTGCCTTTTACCTGCCTCCGGCCATGGACCCAGCTGGAGACCTGGCTTGCAACCTGGTTATGTGCCCTGGCTGGGGAATCGAACCAGTGACCTTTGGGTTTGCAGTGCAGGCTGGTGCCTTATCCACTGTGCTACCAGCCAGGGCTCTAGTCACTTTTAATGTTTGTCTCTTTGCTACACACTTTGTTATCACATTCAGCACGCTCCAAATCATTCATGTGGTATTGGGCTTCATTTTCCTTACCTTCAGTTGCTTCTGATCATATACTTTATTGGCATCACTACCATGGAATTAGTTTTCCTTTTTGATATTACTTTATTCTTGTCCCCTTTAGCCATCACAGGCCATTGATTTTCAAAGTCCTTGCACTGAGTGTTCTTGATCAGACCTTGCATGTGATTTGAAGTTTTAGAAGCCTCCAACTGGGATGTTTAATCTCAGCCATTTTTCTGAGATTAAAAAAACTGTCATGACAGCCAATGAATGGGAGAAAATATTTGCCAATGATACATCTGGTAAGGGGTTAATATCCAAAATTTATAAAGAACTTATAAAACTCAACACCAAAAAGAACAAACAATGCAATTTAAAAATGGGCAAATGACCTGAATAGACACTTCACCAAAGAGGACATACAGGTGGCCCATAGACATTCAAAAAGATGCTCAATGTCAGTAATCATCAGAGAGATGCAGATTAAAACTGCAGTGAGGTACCATCTCACACCTGTCAGAATGGCTATCATCAGTAAATCAACAACAACAAATGCTGATGAGGATGTGGAGAAAGGGGAATCCTGTGCAGTGTTGGTGGGAATGCAGACTGAAATTTCCTCAAAAAACTAAAAATGGAATTGCCTTACAGCCCAGCAATTTCACTTCTTGGAATTTATCCAGAAAAACCCAAAACACTTAATTCAAAAAATGTATGCACCCCTATGTTCATTGCAGCATTATTTACAATAGCCAAGATTTGGAAGCAGCCGAAGGACCCATCAGTAGACGAGTGGATGAAAAAGCTGTAGGACATTTACACAATGGAATACTATTCAGCTATTTAAAAAAAGAAGGAAAGGTCACCTTTTGCTACAGCATGGATGGATCTGGAGACTATTATGCTAAATGAAATAAGCCAGTTAGAGGAAGGCAAATACCAAATGATTTCACTTTTTTGGTGTAATCTACTGGACAACATAAACAAACAAAATAGAAATAAACTCATAGATACAGAGAACAGATTGACAGCTGTCAGAGTGGAGGAGGTTTAGGGGACTGGGAAAAAAACTTGGAAGGATTAATCAAAGAAAAAGAAACCTCGTAGATACAGAGAACAGCATGGTGTTTACCAAAGGGAAAGGGGTTTGGGAGAAGGTAGAAGGGAAACAGGATAAATACTGATGGAAGGAGACTTGACTTAGGGTGGTGAATACACACTACAATATACAAAGGATGTATTATGAAAGTGTATACTTCTATATAATTTTATTAACCCAAATCACTGCAGTGAATTCAATAAAAAATATAAAAACCTGTCATGAAAATCATGAGGACTTTTAAGGGACACCTTAGTCCTCATTGCAATGCTCTAGACAGCCTCCTAGTCAACCTTTGGAGATGATGTGTGTGGGGCTATCAGTCTGCATGGCAGCAAGCTTCTTTCCTTATTTTTCACAGCCTTGTTTTCACAGCTGCAGTCCCGCCACCATTTCAGGGTAACTAGAGCCATCCAGATTTATCACCTCTGACCCTGTAAAACTCTATTTTCTGAAATTCTGTGTGTGCATACGCATGTGGGTTTTAGTGGAGCTAGCCTTTCCTTTTTTAGCAGTGGGTACGAAACTCAGGTGTTGTACTCCACACGCATTACCTCATCTAATGGTTTTAATAACCTGAGAAGTAAGTTCGCTTTATCCCAGTTTACAGATGAGGAAAAGGGTCATGCTCCCAGCAGTGGTCACCTTGAACCTCAGCTGTTCCACTTCAGCTCCCACTTTCTTAGCTACTTTTTATTACAGTTTTCCTTTTTATTGTTCATTTCCATATCCTGTCCCCCACACTGATACAACCAGCCCATTGCACACAGGTCAGTTGGAAAACACTTTACCCAGGTGTAAAGATTTCAAGGTACAACTACATATTGCATTGATTAACATTCAATATTTTGGCTTAGACAGGTTTTTAAAGCTTTATACATGGACATTCTTCAGCTGAGATTCTTGAGTTTATTTATTTTTAAAATCAGTCCATTGGTCTTGCTCAGATTAAGCCAACTTCCTTTTAGCCTATTTCTCCACTTATCCACCCTAAAGCTGACCTATACAATGAAGTTCTTTTCTGCTCAGGACCTGGCTTTTCTCCTTCCTGTTAACCTAGGTCACAGAGCACTTGGCAGACCCATCATCTCAGGGATGAGGCCTACAAAGGAGAGTCTTCTCCCTGCCCAAGATAATCACTCCAGTATTATGTTTGTGGTCATAACCTTACCACACACCCCTCTGGTCTCTCCAGGAAATCCTATTATTTCTCATTATCCATGCTCAAATCACACATCCCACTCTCTCTTTTAACAAATACTGAATATTCCGAACTATTTCTATCTCAAGCATTTCCAAACCCACATGTGAAGTTCAAACTTGTCTCAGCCCCCGATGTGAAGGAAATAGCACCTCTTACAGATGCACCAGCCTTCGTCAGGGGAATTAACCTCCAAGGAGAGGCTGCTACAATTCTGTTTTATTGGAGCAGTGCCCTGTGGTACTGTTGTAATTAAAGATTTGTCTGAGTTCAGTGAAAAACTCTGGTGCACTGCCATGTGATAAATTGGCAGCTCAGCTTTGCTCCAGGCAAAATTCGGCACATGAGCTCCGTGTCACCCCAGTGCCCCGAAAAGTGATGCATTCTGATCAGCTGTCACTGCACCATGCTAAAGAGAAGCAAGAAAAATAAAAATGAAGCGATGGGACTAGATCACCAAGCATCCTAAAAAAGAGGCAAACAGTCTTAAGTTGTGTTTTCAGGTGAGATGTAGGAACCCACTCTACAGACGAGATATCCTTAGGGAACTGCTCTGAAAGGTGACTGGCAAGATCAGGTTGCCAGACCACAACAGATAGTCAAGGAAGCAAATGATTAACTTGAAGAAAACTTGACAATTCAGGAACAGCAGGAAAATAAAATGAACAGAGCCAATGGTAAGTTAGAAGAGTCAGGTAGGAATTATTTGCTGATACTCAAATCAGAGTGATGAAAGTACTAACTTGTTGTTTATGCGTGTGTATGCTTTTATTCACCTTGGACTACGTACACTAAATTAACATTCAAATTACCTGACTCTTATATGAGGCAACATTTACTTTTTCCTTCAGTACCGGTGTTCATTGTTTTTTCATGTTTTATAATCATTTTAATCTTCTTTCAATTACTGCTCTGAACATCAGTGGCAAATTAAGATTGCTAAGGTAGTGAAAAAATATCTATGATGTATTTATTTAAATTAGGTTAGACTTGCCTGTTTAATAACCAGGAAGCATAATGAATTTTTGGTCCATCTTACTTTAGATCTGATAACATCTGTGGTCATTCAGGTCTTCTTTGGCTTGTACTTGTCCTTGAGAACAGACTGGCAGATGGATTTATTTCATTTTCTCAATCTGAAGACATTTTAAAAATGTTCATGGCCAGATGACAACTGAAAGATGTATTTTAAGAGTTTGGCAATGGATCTTATGCCATTTCCTATGAAAGATGTAACCCCCAGTGTCTAATCCAAACTGTGGCACTTTCTGGGGTTAAAGAAAGATATTTGAATAAAAGAATGAGTGGATGGAACCATCTTCCTGTCTCAGAAATGAGCTAGGTCCTTTACCTCCTACACCTGGTTAGTTCTTCAGGCATCTTTCAAAAGGAGCTGATTCTAGTTCATAAAAGGCATCAATCCACCCCAAGCCCCCGGGCCACTGATAGAGCCTCCATAGTATTTTATAAAAGCTGAGGAATGGCCTTGGCTGGTGTGGTTCAGTGGATTGAATGGCAGCCTGTGAACCAAAGCGTCTCTGGTTTGATTCCCAGACAGGACACATGCCTGGATTGCAGGTCAGGTCCCCAGTTGGGGGCATGCAAAAGACAACCACACATTCATGTTCTCTCCCTCTCTTTCTTCTTCCCTTCCCCTCTCTAAAATTAAATAAATAAAATATTTTAAAAATCAAAATAAAACTGCGGAATGTATGGAAGAGGTGATGAGTTTTCAATATCTAGGTTTATGCTCTTTGGTGGCCAAGCAAACGTAACAAGAAAAACCAAAAACAACAACTGCTAACAACTACAAATAGTATTGGCTGCTTTGGCACCAATACTATATGACAATAAAAGTGATAAAATGGCTCAGTAACCCAAAAGAAGGGTAAAAAAGAAGAAAAGCAAATAACCTGCCTACCTAATTTCTAAACCAGCTGTATTTACCCTGAAGACACATACTTTTTCTGGTTTCTCTAACATTTTTAATGGGAAATTGCATTGATATTGCAATGACATGATTTCAGATGATTGAAGTTGCCTTAATTTTAAAAGCAGTTTTAAAATTCTCAGTTTTCCTGGTCCATGATGTTTCCCTTTTCTCCATATGAACCTGTATGATGCTGCGGTTATTGCCCACACTATCAGAAATTCCATGAGCAAAGCCAGCTTCTTTATTAGATGCAAACCAAAGTTGCCCCAGGAACTTTGGAGAAAAAAATGTTTTCTCCCTCCACAGCATCATTTGTTAACTTTCCAACAGACTTACAAATAAACACAAAAGCAGTGTGTGATACAGTCCCTGACCCAAGGGAAAATCTAACGGGTGGCTTATAATGAATCTAAATATGCAAGTGCCGATGTGTGAAGTACCAGCAATCATGTACCAATTAAGCCTAAGTTATTCAACAATATGATGTTCAAGATTTTGAGGGACACCAAAATATAAATTACGAGGCCCTCAGATTAAGAAGAAGGAAAATTAGAAGACGATTTTACAAAAGCATGAGAAAGCAGTCTGTATGGAAAACAGTCTGTATGGAAAGGCTCCACACCCTGACCAGCCCAGGTTCAACTTCAGACCTATGTGCCACTGTTGGTGGTATCAATTTTGATCTTCTGTTTTTTTAATTTTAACACATAGTTTTATTGTTTTGCCCTTTATATTTGAGTCTTTAATGAGATTGAGTTAAATTTTTTACTTTCTAATTACAGTTCACATTCAGTGTTATTTTGTATTAGCTTCAAGTGTCTAGCAGAGGGGTTGACAATCATATACTTGGCAAGCTGTTTAACATTTCCAGTGCCCACCTGGCACTATATATAGTTATTACTATATTCCCTAGGCTGTATAGTCTTCCATTTTCTTATCTATAAAATGCAAATAATGTTACCTACTCACAAAGGTTGTTATAAGAATGAGTGGGATGATTTCTGACAGGATGAAAATTATTTTTGTGTTAATGAGAAATACTTTTAAGACCCTTTCTGTAATTCTGCAGAGAGCAAATTCTGCCTCTATTGGGTGGGCTGGTAAATAAGAGACCTGAAGGAAAACTGAGAGAGTGAAACTGCTTGTGGAAGAAAAAGGAGAACTAGAGAGTGGCCTTGAATGTGTGTGAGAGGGGAGTTACATCTACATAACTTAGAATTACATGGAGTAGAGCTTTGATAGCTGCTGAGCCACATAGTGAGTTTGTACTTGAGGTAGTAAGCTGTCAGGAGTTTTCAGAAGGTTTTGAGAAAGAATATTTAATCATAGACATTTTGTCTAAAGAACTGATTCTTTGTGTTATGAAAATGTGGTAATGGAGCGGTGCTGGAAAGAGGAGAAACTACTTTATTATTATTATTATTATTATTATTCTATGGGTATATTGTTTCAGTTATTGTCCTAGACAGTGCAGGATGCAGCATGAAAAAATAGATAATACTTTCCATCCTCATGGTGCTTCTATCCTATTGGGAGAATGAAACAACAGTCAAGATAACTAAGTAAAATATGGTGCATGGTAGGTAAAGATATGTACTAAGAAGCAAAATAGAGGAAGCAGATAGGAAATATCAGTGATAGATGTGATGGGGGTTGAGGTGCAGTTTTGTATAGAGTGGGCAAGGAAAGTCTGACAGGGGTTGTTTGAGGAAAGACTAGAAAAAGATTAGGGCACAAACAAATCAACAACAAATAAACCAAAGACCATGGCAGAGCGGGTGCCTAGATGCTTATGGAAGAGTGTGTGGAAAGGACAAGTGGAGGGTGTGTATTGAGAGCAGAGAGGCCCAGAGAGGCAACTGGCCTTGGTTATGATATAGCATTGTCTTACCTGTGTTATTTCTCTTCATAGAATTTACATTATCTGATGTTATATTACACAACTATCCTTTTTATTGTTGCATGTATATTTTTTCCCCTTCACTAGAAAATAAGCTCCAAAATGGCAGGACTTTGTCTCTTCATCATAACAGTGTCTAACCTACACTGAGAACCAATTTTATTGAATAAATTAATGAATGAAAAGAAGGAGCCTAGAATGTAATGTTAACTATGGAAAAGTGAAAACAGAAAGGGTCTTTGAGTTTCACAGGAAGGCATTTACTGATCTGGTAGCCTTTATGAGTCTTTTTCCTTTTTAAGCTTTTTAAAAATTGATTTATTGCTGTTGTATTACAGTTGTTTCATTTTTTTTCCCCATTGCTCTCCCCAGTCACCCACTCCCTTCTTCCACAGTCAGTCCCCTCCTCCTTGTTCATTTCCATGGATCTTTTACCTTTAGTTCCTTATCTAAACCCTACCCCTTCTTCCCCCCTCTTCCTCCCTCCACCCTCCTCCCCTCTGGTCACAGTCAATGGATCAAAAAACTGTGGTACATTTACACAATGGAATAATACTTCATGGCAGAAAGAAAGAAGGAACTCCCACCTTTTGTGACAGCATGGTTGAAACTGGAGAATAATATGCTTAGTGAAATAAACCAGGCGGCAAAAGACAAATACCATATGATCTCACCTAAAATAGGAGACTGATGAATAAACAAACAGACAAGCAGAAAGAAACGAGAGACATGGGAGGAGAGAAAAGGAGCAGAATGACTTTATTGGTCTTTGATGATGATAAATGCTTGCAATGGCGGTTGAAGGACAAAGAATTAGAGGGAAAGAAACCAGACAAAGTGGTATCAATGAGTTCTTAAACATCCGTAAAACAATTGAATCAGGTAAGGGTTCCACAGCTGACTGTGTGCCCTTTTTTTCTTTCTCTAACTTATTTATGATGTATTTATCCTCTTAAATAGATACTTCACAAAATTGAGTTTGTGGTATTATGCTGATCCATTGCATCCCTTGAGGAACTGACAAATCCCTTTCTCATTGTTAACATAATTTTAATTAAGGTATTGAAAACCCCATGTTAAGACTCAACTATAATCTCATTTACTGTGTGGGAGGTAAAATCTTAGAAAAAGGATATCCCTAAATTTTGGAGCATGAAACAGAGCTAAGCCTAAGTGACTGGAGGCCATTTTAATAATGAAAAGGAGTAATAGTGAAAGAGCTTTGTAATAGTAGCAAAATACATAACATAGTGTCATTGAAAAGAGAGTTAACTGCTTATGTTCCTGTCTTAGCTTGAAAAAATTCAGACCTTCAAAGCTACAAGTGCATTGCAATAGAAGGGAGCATCCTAGGAACTCATATATTTACATGGTACTATTTTAAAGGAAATACTGTAAGCTGTGAATTATTTTTCTAAAATCTTGTAAACATTTCTATGCCAAAGAATAACGAAAATACTGGAAAAGACGAAAAGGAAATTGCTTTTGTATAAGTAACATTTTTTAAAATTTAATTTTATTGTTGTTTTATTACATCCAGCCTTTTTTCCCTCCCCTCTGCCCCTTCCCCACCCACCCACTCCCCACCAAAGTCAATCCCACTTGTTGTCCATGTCCATGGTTCTTCCATGCCAGTTCCTTGACTAAACTGCTCCCCTTCTTTGCCTCCTCCTTCCCCCTCCACCCTCCCCTCTGCCCACTGAAGGTCTGTTCATTGTATTCATGTACCTGGTTCTATTTTGGTTATTTATTTGTTTTGTTCATCATTGTCCTGAAATGGGTGAGATCACCTAAATGAGTGTCTTTCACTGACTGGCTTGTTTCACTAAGCATAATACTTTCTAGTTCCATCCATGTTGTAAAGGGTAGGAGTTCCTTCTTTCTTTCTTCTTGTAAGCTTTTCTTGTGTTGGCTGCTAACTGTTGTGGGAAATAGTCCATACTACTTATAAACTGGTCAGAAATATTCATTTAATTAAAAATTTTGGTGATAATCATTTTTATTTTTATCATTTTATTATCATTCTATTATAGCTATTACAATTTTTCCCATTTTGCCCTTCTCCACCCATCCTATCCCTCAATCCATGGTCAATTCCCACACTGTTGGCCATGTTCATGGGTCATTTATTCATGTTCTTTGTCTAATCTGTTAATCTTTTTTCCACCATTATCCCCCTCCTCCCACCCCTCTGGTCACTTTCAGTTTATTCCACATTTCCATGCCTCTTATAGGTGAGATTGTATGGTATTTATCTTTCACCTCCTGGCTATATTCACTCTTCATTTCCATCCATGCTGTCACAAAGGTGGGAGTTCCTTCTTTCTTCCCACTGCATAGTATTCCATTGTGTAAATGTACCAAAGTTTTCTGATCCAATCATCCACTGATGGGCACTCAGGCTGTTTCTAGCACTTGATTATTATAAATAGCGCTGCTATGAGCATAGGGGTGCACAGGTTCTTCTGAATTGGTGTTTTAGGGTTCTTCGGGTATAATCCTAGCAGGGAAATCACTGAGTTGAAAGGCAGTTCCATTTTTAGTTTTTTGAGGAAATTCCATACTGTTTTCCAAAGTGGCTGCACCAGTCTGCATTAACCAGCAGTGTACTAGGTTTCCCTCTCCTCCACATCCTCATCAGCACTTGTTTGTTGATTTATTAACAACAGAACAATGGCCATTCTGACAGGTATGAAGTGGTATCTCATTGTGGTTTTAATTTGCATCTCTCTGATGGCTAGTGATGTTGAGGTTCTTTTCTTACATTTATGTGTCATCTGTTTGTCCTCCTCAGAAAAGTGTCTATTCAGGACCTTTGCCCATTTTTAAATTGGGCTGTCTGTCTTCCTGGTGTTGAGTCATATAAGTTCTTTATATATTTTAGAGATCAAACAATTGCCTGAGGTATCATTGGCAAATATGTTTTCTCATACAGGTAGTTCCCTTTTCATCTTGATGATGGGTTGTGCAGAATCTTTTTAGTTTGATGTTAGTTCAAAGTTAGAAACTCTTAACAAAATATATATATTTCCCTTATATATCAATTCATCTTAAGAGAACTAAATTCTATGATACGTCAGAAATAAATAAGATAAATTTTTAGGTCATTTTGCAAAAGGAACTTTTAAAAAATCTGTGCACTTTACTTTGCAGAGCATGAATTCATTTACAGTGTAAGTACAAAAATATTTTGAAATAGACAAAAGGAGCTTAGAATTAGTTTTATTTTCCTCTGTCCACAAGGCTTTTCTTTCCCTTGATTTGGGTAAAATAGAAAATGGCAATGTCAGCCTGGTAGTTCTTTCATTGCTAGGCTACACGTGTGCCCATTTCACCTGCTTTCTGATTAAGCAGTTTCCAGAATGTAGAATATATGCCTGTATTTCCTGGGAAGAGGAAGGTTGGTAGCCTCTCCACCCACATTTGTTTAGCATGGTGGAGAGAGCATGAAAGGTAAATACATGCGCAGTGGGCAAGCTCCAGAAATTACAGCTCCCACTTTCCCTAGGTAATGGAAATGGGGAGCATGGTTGTGCCCTGATGTGTTCAAGGATCTGCATATCAAGGAGTAGACAGGACCTTTGCCTTTCCTCTGCCTTCACCATTTTCCCTTTTCTACTGCCTGTTCCCCCAAGTCTTACAGATTTACAAAATGCATAATATGGAGGAAGCATTCTGGGTCTGTTTTCTGAAGGACATTAACTGATCAATTTTCTCTCTCTCCTAAAGAAATACATTCCCAAAATGTGAGTGTGTTTTGTGTGAGCCTTGTAGAATGGGTCTTACAGGATTGCCAAAGTGATGACCTAGCTGCTAAATGGCACCCCCAACTTTCCCAAATCCCCTGTGTACCCCACTCCCAACATCACACACAACATCCACCAACTCTCAGGTGCTACCAACACTCCTGGCTCCTGCACTCAACACATTAAGGTTCTGTAACCCCTTTTAGACAGATTTCCTGGGATTCTTCCAAAAGACAAGGTGTCCCTCTCCTCAACATGCCAGGTATACTCCCCACCCCATTCCATACATTTTCCCCCATCATGCTTTGGGGCCTCAAACCCCAGGCTCCAACCCCCTTAGTGTTTTCATTGCACTGCTTTTGAGCTCATACCCTGTGTCTGCTGTGTAGCAAGCAGAGCTGTGATAAGTCTCTTCAAAACAGCAGAGAAACTCCTTTGTTGCTTCTGGTGAATCAAATACTTGGCTCATTTGATGTAGTCATTGTTACACCTATGTGAGGTATGGATTTTTGAAAATATCTGTACAAACATTGATAGAAAGGAAACATTCCTTTAAAAATGATAGAAATAAATATGACAGTTACAATGTAGTCATCCCTATGATGCATGCCAATATAATTTTCTACAACATGTCTGATTGCCTCCCTTCATAATGTGCATGCAACACTGTACTTCTGGAAGTTCTGTGCTCTTACATGGGCACTGATGTTCAAGGTAATTTTTGTAACCTATAATATGTCTTATGTTTTTGTGCAGCTTTAAATAAAGGGCTTGTTTTTCAGATTTTAGATCAAGGTGACAAGAATGTTTTCTTGAAACAAGAAAAAAAAGAAGATTCCATTATGAAAAAAGGTAAAAAAGGTATTGTTTGTGCTAGCTATAATTGAATTATTTTCAGGATTACTATGTGACATATCTTATGTGAGACATAGATCAGAAGTTTAGTAGCAGCAGTTGGATTAAAAAAAATTAAATTTGTCATCCGGAAGTGGAAGGAGGAGTGGGTAAAGCGCCACCAACCACATGTTTTTTGAAGGGGCAGAGAGATACCCCCTGCCTGAGAACAGTGGCCCCAACACTGACTGAAAGACCAAACAATAGACATATGTTACCCTTCAATTGAATTCTGTTTCATAATTTGCAGAGGATTCATACCAGGTTTCTAATTTTAGAATCACTTTGAAAATTATAATGATATTCCTGTTTTCAATAATTTAATCCTTTTCCTACTTTTCACAATTCTGAGATCACTAAGAGTGATTACATTTATTAGTTCCTTCATATTTTGGGGACATAATTTTTATTAGGTAAGAGGCATGAACTTTTTAAAAAGTATTAGGTTGCCATCTTTTTATTGATTTTTTAAAGTATAGTTTATTGATTATGCTATTACAGTTGCCCCAGTTTTCCCCCTTTGCCCCTCCTCTGCCTGGTAACCCCCTTCTCTAGAAGTCCACCCCCACCACACACACACACAAATTAGTTCATGTCCATGGCTCAGCATATAAATTATTTGGCTTCTCTATTTCCTGTACTATTCTTAACATCTGCCTGTTTATTCTGTACCTAGAATTATGCTTCTTAATTCCTGCACCTTTTCCTCCATTCTGTCCCTTTCCCCTCCCCAGTGATAACCCTCCAAATGGTCTCCACATCTATGATTCTTTTTCTGTTTTAATTGCTTGCTTAGTTTGTTTTTGTTTTGTTTTGTTTTCTTGATTCATGTTTTGATAGGAGTTATCATTTTAATGTTTATAGTTTTGATTTTCTTCTTTTTCTTAAATATGTTCCTTTAACATTTCATATAATAAAGATTTGGTGATGATGAATTCCTTTAGCTTTACTTTGTCTGGGAAGCCCTCGATCTACCCTTCCATTCTAAATGATAGCTTTTTGGTTGTAGGTTCTTGCTTTTCATCACTTTGAATACTTCTTGCCAGCCCCTTCTTGCCTACAAAGTTTCTTTTGAGAAATCAGCTCATAGTCTTATGGGAACTCCATTGTTGGTAACTTTCTGCTTTTCTGTTGCTGCTTTTAAGATTCTTTATTTTTAACCTTTGGCATATTAATTATGATGTGTCTTGGTGTGGCCCTGTTTGGGTCCATCTTGTTTGGAATACTCTGTGCTTACTGGATTTGTATGTCTTATTTTCTTCACCAAATTAGGAAAGTTTTCTTCCATTATTTTTTTAAAAAAATTTACAGTTAGCTCTTTCTCTTCTCCTCTATTATCCTTGTGATTCATATGTTGCCACATTTGGAGATGTACCAGAATCATCTTACTCTCTTATTTTATTTATTTTTTAAATTTTATTTATTTTTTTAAAAGATATTTTTTATTCATTATTTTCAGAGAGAAGGGCAGGGAGTGAGGAAGAGAGGGAGAGAAACATCAATGTATGCTTGCCTTTCACCTGCCTCCAGCTAAGGACCTGGCTTGCAACCTGGTTATGTGGCCTGACTGGGAATCGAACCAGCAACCTTTGGGTTTGCAGGCAGGTGCCAGACCACTGAGCCACAACAACCAGGATCTTTTTTTTTTTTTTTTTTTTTTAATTCTTACTTCTTCATTCTATTCTGGTTGACTGTTTATTTCTTCCTTATGTTCCAAATTGTTGATTTGAACCCTGGCTTCCTTCCCTTCACTATGAGTTCCCTGTCGATTTTCCTTTACTTCACTTAGTGCAGACTTCATTTCTTTCCTTATGCTTTTGCCACACTTGATGAGTTCTCTGAGCGTCCTTATAAGCAGTGTTTTGAACTCTGTCTCTGGTAACTTAACTATCTCCATTTGGTTTAGCTCTTTTTGGGGGGTTGTGTTATCTTTTTTCATTTGGGCCACGCTTCTTTGCCTCCTTAATTTGGCAGCCTCCCTTGTTTGTTTCTGTGTATTAGGTAGAGCTGCTTTGACTCCCTGTCTTACCACAGCTGTTAAGTTGTATGGGGTGAAGCCTTAGGTACTTGCCAGGGTGGGGCAATCTGTTTCACCACTTTGTAGCTCTGTATGTGGGAGAGGGGCCAGAGAGGGGGCAGTGCTGCTGCCTGGCTGCTGGAGGCCTGGTCAGTGCTTGCCCCATTTCTAGTCATTTCTCTGCCTTCCTACATGTGACTGGACCCATCTAGCTGCTGCTGTCATGGTGGTTCCCAGAATGGGTGGATTTGCCTACACTCTAGGACTGTACAGGCCCTTTTAAATGGACTCTCCTGAGTGACTAGCAGTGTGTTCCATTGCTCCAACCCCTACTGGTTTTTTAAGCCAGAAATTATGAGGCTTTATTTTCTCGGTGCTAGAACCCTGAGCTGTGCGGTCTGGCTTGGGGGTGGAAATTGCTTGCTTCTAAGGTATTCCTCCTGATTTTTATCCACCACGTGTGAATGTGGGACTGCCCATCCTGCCGGCTGTCTCCAGCACCACCTTGCTGCTGCCTCACTGCATCCTCTCTGCCCCAGCTCCCTGTCTCCGACCCTCCTACACATCTGGATAAATATGGCTTATTTAAGACGTTTGTTATTGGGCTTCCATACAATCTGATTATCAAGCAGTTCTGGGTGCTTTTTGTTTTGAGGTTTGTTGAGATCCTTGTTATGGTTGTGCAGGGAGACAAGGCATGTCTACCTATGCCTCCATCTTGACTGGGCACTATCTTATAATATCCGATTTAAAGATAATTTCCTTGTACAGGGAAGCTGGAAACAAACTGGACTCAGAAAATTTTACTTATTATTACTGTAATTCTTTTATTATGTGTTATGTTATTATCACACCATTCTTTTTTATTTTAATCTTACATTGTTATTTTTGTTGTCATGTTTTATTAGGCTCATTAGCAAGTCTCAGATCTTGGTTTCATCATTCACCATCTATTTTGTATTGATTCATCCCATCATATTATGGTTACTTTTGGTTGTAAGCTCTCCCTTCTTCATACTTTGTTGCGTAGGTAACCTAATCAGTCATTCATTCACATCGTTATATTTGAAGTCATTAGTGAGGCCTCTAAGAAATCACACTTTTTTATTCTAATTAGAATAATTTGAAACTTCATAATCAGGATTTTTTAAATAATAATTTCTCAATTTTAAAGCCAATATTTCACAGTTTTAAACTATTAACAGTCCTTCAATTATGTGCCTGTTGAGTTTCTAAATTGTAATGGGAAAATTTTGATCCTAACATTAATATTTAATTTCAAACAGTAATGCTGGGTTTGGAAGGAACAAATTGTGAAATATTTTCAAGTGACGATAATTATGGATTAGTTGGATGTTGGATTAAAAAATTTTACTTTGTATACAAGTCAGAGAGCAAAACCAACAGTGCCTGCAGTGTGCTTGGAAACCCTCCTTCTGTCTCTCCTCTTTTGGATTTCCTTAAAGGAGTCAGGAAGATCCTCAGCTGTTTACCCACCATCTAAAGCTTTCCTTGTTGCTAGACGGTTCTCCTTGACTTTCCATGATCCTGCACTTGTTGGCAAAGGCTTACCTGGTAACAAGCTATTTGGGCAGATATCACAAAGAATGCTAGCGATAGATGGAAGAAGGACATATTGATTTATTGCTTACACTGTCCTCAAACACTCTTAAAGCCAATCCAAGGGGGATCAAAGCATTTCTGCTTCTCAGTGTACTATAGATAAATCACTAACTTCTCTGAACCTACAGTTGTGAAGTTCTCTGAGTAAGATGACTGACTAGATGGCTATAGGTCTCTTTTCTTGATTTAGGGTTAGATTTTACTGGAGACACACTTTGGATTGGGATCTGTTAAGACGTCTTTGACCCTGAACCCAAAATGGAATAAAGAAGAATACTAGGAGCAAGCAGGCTGGTGCAGGAAGGGAATCTGAACAGTCCTAGTCAAGCAATCCCATGCATAGCAATAGCAGATAATAAGCATCATTAAAAATATGTTAAAATGTTATTGTAAATTGCCTTGAGAGCATATTGGTGCAATTTTACAAAAGGGCATTTGAATACAAAGCCAAATTATATACAGGTAGTTAATGAAGCAGTAATACTTCTTTCAGATCATCAAAAAATGACTGTGTTCATTTTGTCTATATTCTTTTGAAGAAAAACAGGAGCTGTGCAATGATACTGCAGAAATAAAGAAAAACATTTCATTTCCTAACTGGAAAAGGTGAGTATACTACAATTATACAAAATCCAAGTGAGTGAAGTTATACCGTTGAAAAGTAATTGTCAGTGTTTAAATACAAGAAGAAAGAAAATAATGGCAACAAGCAAAGGCAATTACACATGGAACCAAATTTTACAAAGGAGGCAAGAAAGAATAGAACACACTGAATTTCTTACTTTTCCCCTAAACCTTTTCATTTTCTTTTGTGAGAACTTGGGAATAATAAAATGGAACAGGCTTCACTTCCTACTCACAGCAAGCAACTAATTCGCATTACTGTAGTAGTCCAAGAATGGAAAATATATACATGAGGTATGACTATGAAATCATGAACTGATTTTTTGTGTGGTTCATTATCTAATTGACACACATGTATGCAATTATAATAATCTTTGCATGCTGGAATTTTCTTGATATGAGACTTTTATGACTTTTCAAGTAAAATCAGCTGAATATTTTGTATACCTAATGGAATGAAAAGAATGTTTTCAAGGAAGCAAACTTTTAACCCTCACTCGACTGCAAAACTGTCTAAGCTGCTTTTCAGACATTCAGACCAGTGTCTGTGAATCCAGATTCCCTGCTTTTTTTGCACAGGAGCTCATTGAATTAAGTGCAAGAAAAGACAGAGGAGCCTTTATGTTCCTGCACATGCTGATAGAGTAGTCACTCTTGACACTCACATTCCAGCACTTCACTCTTCTCTTTAAAAGCCTTTCACAGCCCCGTCACTGTGAAGATAAATTATAAACTCCTTAGCATGGCACACGTCCCCTTCATGGATAGGAAGAATTAACATCATTAAAATGTCCACAGTACCCAGAGCAATCTGTAAATTCAACATAATTCCTATCACGATACCAATGATGTATTTCACAAAACTAGAACAAATATTTCAAAAATGTGTACAGAAACACAAAAGACCCCAAATAACGAAAGCAAATTTGAAAAAGAAAAACAAAATTGGAGGAATCTTGCTACCTCATATCAAACTGTACTATAAGGCCATAGTAGTCAAAACAGCTTGGTACTAGCATAACAACAGACACATAAATCACTGGGATAGAATAGAGAGCCCAGAAATAAACCCACACCTTTTTAGTCAATTAATATTTGATAGAGGAAGCAAGCATATACAATGAGCTAAAGATAGTTTTTCCATCAACGGTGTTGGGAAAATTGGACAGATACATGCAGAAAAATGAAACTAGACCACCTTCTTATGCCACACACAAGAATAAATTCAAAATTGATTAAATACTTGAATGTTAGACTCAAAATGATAAAAGTTCTAGAAGAAAATATAGATGGTAAGATCTTGGACAATATTCATAGTAATACTGTTTTTGGAATAGCTCCTCAGGTAAGGGAAACAAAAAGTAAACAAATGGCACTACATCACACTAAAGAGTTTTTGCACAACAAAACATCAGCAAAATTAAAAGACAACCCATGGAATGGGAGAACATATTCACCAATACGTGCAATGAGGGGTTAAAATTCAAAATTTATAAAGAACTTATAGAACTTAGCACCAAAAACAAACAATCCAATTAAAAAATGGGCAAAGGATTGAGTAGACACTTCTCCAAAGAGGACATACAGATGGCCAATAGATATATGAAAATATGCTCAGCATCACTAATTGTCAGAGAGATGCAAAATAAGACAATTATGAGATACAATGTCACACCAGTCAGAATGGCTATCATGAATAAATCAGTAAACAAGTGCTGGCGAAAGTATGGAGAAAGGAGCCCTGGCTGGTGGCACAGTGGATAAGGTGCCAGCCTGCAAACTTAAAGGTGGCTGGTTCAATTCCCAGCCAGGGCACATAATGAGGTTTCAAGCCAGGTCTCCAGCCAGGTCTGTAACTGGAGGCAGGTGAAAGGCAACCATACATTGATGTTTCTCCCTCTCTACCTCTTTCCCTTCCCCTCTTTCTAAAAATAATAAAAATCTTTTTTAAAAACGATGAAGAAAGGGGAACCCTTTTGCATTGTTGGTAGGAATATAGACTGGTACAACCACAGTGGAAAGTAGTGAGATTTTTTGAGATACCTCAAAAAATTTTGAATGGAACTGTCTTATGACCCAATGATTCCACTCCTGGGAATTTGTCTGAAGAAACCTGAAACACTAATTCAAAAGAATTAAGCACCCCCGTGTTCATTGAAGCACTAGTGTTATTTAGTGTTATTTAGCACTAATTAGAATGTAAACATCCCTATGTTCATTGTAGCATTATTTACAATATCCAAGATTTGGAAGCAGCTCAGGTAGATGAGTAGATGAGTGGATAAAGCAATTATGGTACGTGTACACAATGGAATTATTCTGGACTGCAAATTTTTTTTTTTCTTTTTACCCATTGCAACAGCATGGATGAACTTGGAGAACATTATGCTAAAGTGAAATAAGCCAGTCTGAGAATGACAAATAACCATGATTTCATTCATGTGTGGAATCTAATGAACCAACTGAAGTAACATGCAAAATAGCTGGCAGCTCTGAGGATGGGAGTTAAGAGAGTGGAGGGATAGAGCAAGGTAGAAAAAGGATTCATGGGCATGGACAACAGTATGGTGATTGCGGGGGGAGGGGGTGTTGGTAATGGTGGAAGAGGGTATAAGGGATAAATGTTATTGGAAAAAGAACAGAAAAAAATTTTTTTTAAAGATTGAACCTTAATTATGAGCCTCCAAGGACCTGTTAACAAGGAGTAATAATTTTATTGGCATCTACATTAAACAGTTTCTGGCATACTGTAAATTGAGATCATCCTGTTTTATTTTTTCTAGATTACTTATTTTTATTTTAAAGCATCTTAGTGTTATATTTCTTTTTTGTTGCTGACACTGTTACAGATAACACTATTTCTCCCTCCTCTGTCCCCATCTGTCCAGCCCACCCCTACCCCCAGCCTTCACCACATTATTTTCTGTGTCCATGGACTATGCTTATATGTTATTTGGCTAATCTCTTCTGATCCCCCACTCCTCTCCCCTCAGATCTGTCAGTCTGTTCCATGTATCCATGCCTTTGGTTTTATTTTGTTCATTCGATGTTACATACAAGTTAAGATCATATGGACTTTTGTCTTTCTCTGACTGGCTTATTTCACTTAGCATAGTACTCTCCTGGTTCATCCATGCTATTATGAAGGGTAAGAGTTCCTTCTTTTTTTGTTTTTTTAATTTTATTGTTGTTGTATTACATCCATCTCCTTTTTTTTAACAGCCACATAGGATTCCATTGTGTTAATGTATGTTTAACAGTACATTAACAGCTTGCTTATTTTCTGTTTTCTTTTTTCCCCCACTCTCAGGTAACTCACTCCCTTAGAGCTGAGGCTTTCTTGCTTACCTCTGGATGTCCTTAGTGTCCAGAATAGCATCTGCCTGAAAGTGGGCACTCAATAATATTTATTGACTGAGTAAATGATGTAGTTTTCTACCAGTGTTCTGCAGAGGCCATTTTACTTTAACCTAGACTTACTAAGATTTGAGTTAAAATTTAAAATTCATCCAAAACCTAAAACTCATTTTGTGTGTGTGTTTGTGTATTATTTCATGACAGTAGGCATTGAGAGAAATTCTTTGTATATCCTCTTTAATCTTGTACATAGCTCCATGAGATAGACACTATTATTATTTGACAGAAAAAGGAACAGAGGTTCAGAAAGGAATGTTTGTGCTCTGGTGTAGTACATTTTACCCTCCACCCCCAATACCAACATACATTCCCAGCATACCAAAAATGATTTAAAAAAATGTTTAAGGATTTGTTTTATAAAATTTCAACATAAAGCAAGTTATAGTTATTAGGCATTCAGACACTATGCAATATTCTTTAACAGACAGTTAAACATTATAATGTTTTTAATATTAAGTAAAATATCAGCTGAAGTTAGACAGTATCATTAATGCCAGAGCACTGTTGACAATTGCAGTGCATTCATTTCATTTGGTAAGAACTATGACCCATTTTTAAAAAGGCCCATACAATATAAAGATACAGAAGTCTGTAGAGCTATCATGTTGCCTCAGTTATGAAAGGATTACAAAAATCTCCTTTTACTTGACAGACACAGCCCTACATGATCTGACCCAGACCTGCCCACCCAGCTTGGTCTCCCATGTTGCATGGCTTCTGAACTTGCTTGTTCCCGCTACACTGAAAGCTTTGGGTTTCATTAACATGCAACACTACCTTACCCACCCTCATTGTGAGCTATGCTCCCTGCTGTAGCCAGCTGTACTTTTAAAACACTATCAGATCACCTTACTGCCATGCAAAAAACCCTTCAATGGTTGGTATCTGCTCTGCTTAGAATAAACTCCAGTTCCCACTCCAGGCCACAAGGGCTGCTCTCTGCCGTCACTGTATTTGTCTCTCCACCTGGGCACTCCATCTCAACGGCTCCGGCCCCTCATTCTTTGAACTGCCCTACCTTGTTTCTATCCCAGGAACATTCCAATTCACTGGAGGAACACACTTCCTCCAGATTTGACTGCATTTTTCTTTCAGTTGATTTTGCCCTTTTTGGTTTTATTTCTGTATGAACCTCCCCCCAGACCGAAAATAGAACTTTAGTTTAAAGGCCCGTTTCAGCCAATAAAGAGGCAAATGGTGTATAACTAATGTTGTTAAGAATAAATCACCACCAATTATGACCACCCAAAAACCTTGGAACAAGAATTGTCAGGAATAAATAGTAAATGTTTTACTTGAGAATTGATTTTATATGACTACATAAATGACAGTTTTCAGCATTACACTTGTCCTTGCTTTCATTGGGTATATAGTATTTCATTTGTCATATGTTGACACTTCTGAGTTTATTAGTACCTAGTGTAATTCTTACTTTGAAATGATAAATGTTGGCTCATTTTTTGTTCAGTGTACCAATGGAAGATTTAAATCCAAGTTCTGGTCACAAAGCCAGAGTTTCTGTCAGTGGTGGCTATGAAGTTGTTTCTGCGCTGACAACATCTTCTCAAAGCACATCTGTCAAGGAAACAGTAAGAAAACTGACATCTAATTTATGGTAAAGATATTTACTAACATATTTCCACATGCTTCATTGAACTTTCTAAGCAGTGCTACCTCCTGATTTCTTTCCTTATTAAGTGGTAATGTTAATGAGAAAATTCAATCAAATGATTTTATGACTTGTTCCTTAGCTACACTGTTTTAGATATACCATGGGTTCACTATCCCTGGAAATAGAACTACAGTGTCTAACTGCCTGTTGTTATATGGTCTGGCAATATGGTGCATATTAGTCCTTTTTCAAGTGTCATTAAAAATTTTTACTGAGTTCACCTCACTGAATTTGTTTTACTGAATTCCTTCCCTCCCTCCCTCTTTCCTTCTTTCCTTCCTTCCTTCCTCTTCCCTATTCCTCATGACATTTGTATGGCCTTCTGAAGTCTCTTTTGTAGCTTTAGATACTAAACTTCCTGGGGGAAACTGAATTTTACTCTTTGGCTCAGTGCAGAATGTTACATTTGTGGGCCTATTAATGAGGATACCAGTTCTGGATAGACACCCAGAGGGGTCCAGGATTCAGAGTTTTTCCAGGTAGGGACCAATTATAAGATGGAGCTTGACAATCAAGCTAAAGAAGTTAGTACACAGAAGAAGGCTCTAAAATAGGTGCCACATGGCAGAGTTGTGCAACAGGAGCAGTAACACCACCACATTCATGCTGCTGGTTTGCTTGGCCTTTTCATGCCATAAGGAGACTTGAGTGTGGTAAGAGGCTTTTGGCGAAGGAGACCAAACAACATGTCATAGCTGGAGGAGCGTTTTTCCTTAGGACAGTTACTTTGACTTTCTGATGAGTGACTGATAGAATCTTCTTGGAAAAGACACTTAGCAAAGAATAGATGCAGGTAGGAAAAGAAAGGTAGAGGTGGCTGTATATGTATGATATGAACTCAGTTCTGCAGGTGCGCTGGCTTTATAGAAATACCTATGGCAGCATCTAGGGCTGTGGAGCTGTGCTTACACAGGCATGGAGGCCCCACTTACCCTGGGTTAGGAGGGGGTACCCTTGCTTATATATAGATGGGTCTGTCTTGGACTTTGCATTGGGACACATTTTATTAATGATACTAGGGATCCAGAGACAAGTAATTAACCAAGCAATGAAGCTAGAGTGCTACATTTGTGGACACTTAAGTTCTCACCACCAAATTGACCAGAGTGCCTAGGTTGGCCAGCCTACACCAGCCTGGAAAAGAAACAGAAGCGGGACAGACCTCAGTGTTGTACAGATATTAGGAGGTTGAAAAAGACCACCTCTCCAGTGATCTAGATGAATGTCAATCTCATACTGCCATAGCCTGTTGCAGAGATTTTCACCCTTTTTTGTCTTGTGGCACCCATAAACTAATTACTGAAATTCTTCAGCATACCAAAAAATAATTTTTTGTTGCTCTGACAAAAAAGGGTATAATTTTTATTCATTCACACCAGATTGCTATTGTTGTGTTGGCTGTTGTCATTTTGTTTTTTGGCAATCTAGGGGGAAAAGAGGTCAGTTCCCCTGTATAAATAGTCAGATACTGCATGATATATAAATATTCTTCATGGGAGGACTGAGTTTTCTTTTCATTGCTTTTATAGAGAGAGGAAGGGGGAGAGAGAGAAACATCAATTGGTTGTCTCTCATGTGCATCTAAACTGGGGCTCCTGGGACTGAACCTGCAACATAGGTATATGCCCTGACCAAGAATTGAACCAGCAACCTTTTGGTTGATGCTCCAACTATCCGAGCCACACCAGGCAGGGCACATGTTTTAAAATTTCTGCGGCACACCAGTTAAAAATCAGTAGCTTATAGTGTAGTCCGTAAAGAATGAGATTCTCCAACCACATTCTTATCTCTGTCAGCATTTGATCAGAAGTAATGTGTAAGATTCTCTGCTTTGAATCGGGTAGCCATAAATTTTAAAACTGGTTTTTTACTTACTAGTTGTAAAATTTGTCAGTTGGGCACTGAGACATTGTAGCATGCAGTAAGTTATGTATGTATGGACCTGTGTATATCTGAGCATATCTGAATAATGTGTGCATATTAAAAATGTATGGCTACAACTACCTGTCCAATGATTGTGATAGGCTTTCTTGATTATTAATAGCTATAGTTTTTAATCATTCACTATATTTTAGACATTTACCCAAGTGCTTTGTATATATTTGCTCTTTATTTCCATAAACTTGATTGGTGTTATCTTTAACATTTGTTTAAATGGACAAGGAAATAAGTTTAGAGAAACAGTAAAAACACTTAAAGTCTCAAAGAAAATTATAACAGCTACTAAAGAAAGGGCTGGATTTAACCTCTGGCTCTCTGATTTGGAATTTCATGCTCTTGACCACTGTGTATATATACATATATGTAAGTATACATATACACATATAGTATATAACTACACATGAAAATATATGCATATGTATACATATGAAAGTGTGTGTTCACACTAGGAGACCTGGAAAGACCTGTCTGGCTGGGTTGCAGCAGAGTTTGGATATATCACTATGTATCATCATTTTCTTTTTCTTACTTCACTAATTTTTGTTCTGTACCTAAGTGTATGATCACTATTACTTTTAATGAGTTACATGTGATCAGAACAGAGATGATCTGATTGAGTACACTAAAACTTTAAAGTGGATCCACCTCTATAATTAGGCATCAATAGAAAATTAAAGTGCCGTGAAACCGTCCCCCTAATGGACATGTAGAGTCTTTACCGCCTGAAATCATTGTACTATTATCAACTGAACATTCTGAAAGCTAAATGTGTTCATAAATAACTATTTTACACCAGGTGGAACTTTTGTAGTGATTGTGTTATAAAAATATTCAGTGGAAAAGGAATTGTACAGAATGCAAGGCTTTAACGAGAACAAAATGAGTTCCTTACTTCTCGTGTTTCTCTTTTGCCTTAAGCAGCAGTTGTATGTTGTGTCACTTTTCACCAGTGGAAACCAGATTTGTCATCTTCTTCTTTACTTGTGGTTTTTGGTATCTTTGAGCCTTTTTTTTTTTTTTTTTTTTTTAAACAGTATCTAACAGTGTTCCTGATTTAATTTTTCAGGAAAAGAAAAAGGGAAGGGTCTCTGTGTTTGTGCCTGGAGACCTTGGGAGCTAGATAACCTGCCTGCTTTTCTAGTCAGTCCTATGGAGAGAAACCCCCAAAGAAAAGCTGCTTTGCAGCAACTCTGTGGGGAGAGGACAAGGCTGAAAACTAGGATCCTAGAGGGAGAGACAAGGAAGGGGAGCACAGCCTGCTTGAGTTATGGGGGTGGGGTGGTGATGGGATCCTTAATAATCCGGAAACCAGGGGGTTTCACAATAGGGATAGCTTCTCAGGGATTCCATAAAAATTACATGAAATTACATGTATAAAGCAGGTAGCAATGCTTAGCACATTTTTAGCGCCTTATAAAAAGTGGTTGAATCTGACCAGCATTTTAGTATCTTCAGAAAATAGTTCCCAACTGTGATGCAGTCGGTTAGAATACTTCCCTCACATGCCGCCATGCCTTGCTCCTCACAGCTATCTTAATTTTTTTTTGAGGGGGGGGCTTCCCAAATATGGGTTAGGGTCCCCTCTCTAGTACCTATGGTGCCATATTCTCATTCTCATCAGACCATGTTTTTCTAGAAGTGCTTTCTTAGAAGACTGATGATAGGCTCTAAACCCAAAAGAATTTATACCCACTGTGGAAAGGACCAATGCTCAGAAAGGGCACAGCCCTATATTGGGGAAGGGAGGCTAGATTTAGAAAGAGAGAGGGGTGGTTTGTGTAAAAGACCTCTCACTCCTCTGTCCTACCAAACCAGCCATAAAGTTGACCACAGGATCCCTTTCCCAGGGCCTGCAGATGCACCTTTTCTTTCTATGCTATCTGACTGCTGCTCATCTCAGATACCGGAGGCCATTTATCACTACCCCCAACCACTCACATTCTTACTATCTAGACAAATATTCTTCAGAATGTGTGTGTGTGTGTGTGTGTATGATATTATTCAGTGCTGAGGATTTTAACTGTTCAGATGGAATCTCTTTAAAACTATACAAGTTAATACAGATAACATATTTCCATCTCTGTCATGCTTTTATGCCCAGGGAGATTATTCTGTATTTCTTTCCGGACTATCAGCCACCATCAGAACTTGGCTACGCATCTGTGGAGGAATTTGTAGCAAGTTCAGAGGTAAGCCAGCTTGTGTAGAACTTGGGGGGAATGACAGAAGAGCCTGAATTTAATCTTCAGGGAACAAAAAGGTAAAGTGTTACCAGTCAGATTAACTAAGTGAGTGAAGGTGAGGATCTTTATCCCAAATAGATGAATCGGAATGGAAACCAAATGTGGCCAAGGGTTAAATAAGCTTCCAGAAGATCTTGCAGACTGAGAACAGTTGGTTGCAGAGATAAAAAGAAATGCGAGGTAGTTCTTGACTTTTCTCCCTTGCATTAGAAATAGAGTTTCTATCTCTTAGACACCTTTTATGAGAAGCTGAGGTGGGGGTGGGGTGGGCAGCCACATTAGGTGCTCAGAGCACTTACAAGAATCAGTAAGACATCACACAAAAGGAAATAGACAACTGTAATGATCAAACCTATTCCCAGGACAGCACCATATATGAAGGGAAGGGAAATTTTGAGCAGCTTCCTGGGGTGTGTAAGGTGAACCTCATGCTGTCCCACAGTTGATGGCCCCAAGCTGCCAGTCACCTAAGGCTACGGTGAAGCTGAGTGGGGTGTGCAGACAGCCCATAGAGCCACCCGTGGGAGCAGAGAGGAGGCGGCGTGGTGTGGCCGGGTGGGAGGGCTCTTTCCCGACCCTGTGATCGGTGCTGCTTGTGGAAAGGGTGGATACATGTGGAAAGAGCGCCAAATTATTAATTTGTCCAAAGTGCCATATGCTTTAATCCAATCCTGGGTGAAGTCCTTTGTCTTCTAATTTACAACCATTGTTTCTGCTTCCTCACCCTGTTCTCTCACCTCACTGTCTCCCACCACACTTGACTTCACCACCTTGCTGGGATTGTCTTGTGAGGCCACCAGTGGCCACTCTGATGACAAATGCAGTGGTCAGTTACCTTAGCTGGCCTCTCAAAAGCCTTCAGCTCAGTCGACCACTTGCTCCTCCCAGCACTTGTTTTGTGTAGCTTCCACAATAGCACCGTTCTCATTTTCTTGCTTCCCTCCTGCCTTTGAGGGCATCTCCTTCTCTATTTGATTTCTAAATGTGGACATGCCTGAGGACTTATTTCTAGAACACTTTCTTCTGTCTAGTAAATAATGTTTCTAGGTGACCTCAGCTGGTATGTGGCTTCAGATCCCATCCCCTATGCCAATGACTCCCTAGTCTGTTTCTATGGAGAATCCTGTCTGAGAAATCTGGACTCCAACTACCTTTTTGACATCACTTTGAATATTTATTATTATTTATTTTTAATATTAATTATTAATATAAAATAATTATTTATTTAGTTTTGTTACTTACAGTTTTTAAAACCATGCTGTGTTATTTATATGGGCTGCTATAATCATTTTTTGGAATGAAGTGAGATATACCTTAGTGAATTAATTTAATTAGACCCAGTCTTAAATGACGCCTTATAACAATATTAGCCAGTTCCAGGCTTTGATGTTTCTTTTATATAGATATTGCACATCGTAACATAAGTCTGTTGTAGACAGCTGATTCTCTAAAAGTTAATATCCTGTTTTATTATAATTTACAAAAACAGCTGGAGCAATGCCCAGAGCAAACAAACAGAAAGCTGAAAATGTGTTTCAAACAGGTAAGCCTCCTTTCAACATAATCATGTATATTTTAAATGATACTGTATTCTAAAGGAGAAGTGATATACATTTCCAAATGTTGGGTTTGGAAGGAAATCAAATTTGCATTCATTTATCAAGAAGTATGTTAATGTAGCATACCAGATGTCACAATGATACATCCTTTTGACTTTGAAAATGTAAATGTTCCCACAGCATAAAGCTTATGAAACACTTGGAGTAGGACTATTATTTGTACTGGAAACATGACATTCTGAGTCTTTAGGAAATAGATTCAAGCCCTGGCTGGTGTGGCTCAATGGATTGGTGCCGGCCTACAAACCCAAAGTCACTGGTTTGATTCCCCAGTCGGGGCACATAACCAGCCAGGTCTCCAGCCAGATCCTTAGCTGGACGCAGGTGAAAGGCAATCATACATTGATACTTATCTCCTTTTCTTCCTTCCTCCCTCCCCTTCTCTCTGAAAATAATGAATAAAATTAAAAAAAAAAAAAAAAAGAAAAGAAATAGATTCGCTGAATTCCTGAGATATTGAACTAAACCAGAAATTGTAGATTAAAGTTTTAATTACAATTAAATCCTTTCTTAACATTGTCAGTAGGTCTGTGGCCTTAAGTGATGCTATATAATGATGCTGACCAATTAATGAATTGCTTAATAAAGCCAATTAGATCTTCAATTTTACTGTTAATTTTTTAAAAATAATGCTTGCAGCCATTTTTGGAAAACTATCATAACAACAAGCAAATCTATGAAGACTAAGAAATGAATGGTGCCCCTGGAGATGTGCAAAGCACTACTATAAACAAAGGCATTGCCTCATCTCCTAGTGAGAAGCAGAGTATATTTGAATAATCTGATTTTATAAATGAAATGGAATTATGAGGTAAGTTCCCAGAAATCTGGAACTAGGCAAACTTGAAAGGAAAATTAGAACCTATACCAGATTTCTTCTTAGAAAAAAAGAAATCACTTTGTGATAGTATTTGAATTTCAGGGTGTGCCTAAATTGAAGACTCTAGTTGACATATTTGCCTCTGATGTTTCTGATTGAGTGCCTTCTGAACTGTGATACGCACAAGTGAAAGTGACTTGTATGTCTTAGTTTCTCGTCACTCATTGGTCAACAGAAAAGGAGTTTATTTTCCAAACAATGCCCTGTTGAAAAAGCAGTAACTGAACATGTTGAGCTTAAAGACTTGTCAACATTTCCAAAGTAAAATAGAATAAAACCTAAGTTTTCTTTTTTTTAAAAAAGGCCCTGGCTGGTGGCTCAGTAGATAGGTGCCAGCCTGTGAACCGGAACCGAAAGGTCACTGGTTCGATTCCTCAGTCAGGGCACATACCAGCTTGCAAGCCAGGTCTCCAGCTGGGTCTGTAGCTGGAGGCAGGTGGAAGGCAACCATACATTGATCTTTCTCTCCCCTTCCCATTCTTCCTCCCTCTCTGCCCTTTTCTCTAAACATAATGAATAAAATCTTTAAAAGAAAAGAATAAAATCTAGGTTTTCTGTCAATATATTTTGGACCCTTTCTTAGCACTAATATTATCATCCATAATTGTAAAACCATGATTGATCAAGAGCTCCTAGAGCCAGACACTGAAGTAGGCCTTCTATATGGTCTTTCGTATATGTTAACTCATTTAACTCCTACAAGTTTGGGAAGTGGGTGCCACTATCTCCATGTTGGTAATGAAGAAATGGAGAGTCAGAAAGATAATATTCCACTGTCGCAATGCAAATGGTAGATTTAGGGTTGGAACCCAGATTTGTCCCATTTTAAAGCTCTTTTTACTTTTTTTCCATCTGATTCTTGTGCCAATAGTGCACAAGAACTTAACTTTGTGATAGAGTTTGCATGTATCACTTGCTATAGATACACTACATCTTCTCAGACAGTTGGTGTAAAATAATTACTGTTTTACTTAGTAGACATCTTGACATGACATGATGAGATATATATGGGGGAGGTGCTGACAGTGACATACTGGAGAGAGTTGTGTGCATGTGGTAGACAGGTTGTTTAGTGTCCCATCAAGAAATGCCCTAGGCCCTGGCTGGTAGCACAGTGGATAAGGCTCTGGCCTGCGAACCCAAAGGTCACTGGTTCGATTCCCCAGTCAGGGCACATAACCAGGTTGTAAGCCAGGTCTGTAGCTGAAGGCAGGTAAAAGGCAACCATACATTGAAAAAAAAAAAAAAGAAAGAAAAGAAAAGAAAAGAAATGTCCTAATTGTAAGTCAGTGGCAGCCAGCTTGAAGAATTACTAGCAAGACGCCTGGATCTTCCTACAGATCTTCATCACTGGTTAGGAAACTCTGCTTTAAATAGTTACAGTATAAAAACTAGAAATGTGTTAAAAATTAGATTATAATACATCTCAGTTTATCCAAGCATATAGGTTCTTCATGTCTGTTTCTAAGTGATAATTTTTTAGTGTCTATCAGAAAGGCAGCCAAATTGTTGGGTCTTGGAGGCTAGACTGAATAAGAAAAGTGTTTATTAAAGGTGAACTGTACTAGCATAGATAATGAATAAAACCCTTTTAATGTTCAGGGCAAGTTGGATTCAGAGAATCAAATTAAAATAAGTAGTCAGGAGACCATGAGACCATGAGATGTGCCAAGCAAAACACAGAAGAGTTGGCATCAGGACTTGCCTAATGTGAAACTGCTTGGTCTTAAGGACCTTATTAATGATTATTAGTATTAGGGGATAGTTATAAAATGTATTCAGATCATTTCTTGAAATCTATGTAAAGAAATCTGTGCAACTTACTTGAAGGTGTGTACTTTTAATAAAGGGCCACATCCAGGCACAGAAGGGCCCTTGATAACACGTAGGCTTCTTCAGTCACTTCATCCTGACCTCATCAGTGTTTTCCATAACCACTGTTGGAGCAGTCATGAGTCATGGCAGCATTGGTGGTCCTGCACAACCTGACCCAAACCACCACCACCATCTTTTATTATTTCCTCTTACCAGCCATCTAGTCCATCCAATTGGAATTGCTCCAATATATACTAGACAAAGCTGCCTCTGAGCCTTTCCTGGAATATTGTTGCCAACTCTGCCAGTCCACAGTTGGCCTCTTGAAGTCCTGCCCACCCCACGTAGAAACTGGTCAAAGCTGCCTTCTCCATGAATTCTTGCTCAATCTCTCCAAGGGAAATTAATCTTGACTTTCTGTGCTCTGAGAGAGCCTTAAATTCTGATTTTAGCATTAATTGAATGTACTGTCTTAACCTGGCTAGTGGCTTAGTGGATAGGCGCCAGCCTGCAAATCCAAAGGTTGCTGGTACAATTCCCAGCCAGGGCACGTAACCAGATTACAAGCCAGGTCTCCAGCCAGGTCCATAGCTTGAGGCAAGCAAAAGGCAACCATACATTAATGTCTCTCTCCCTCTCTAAAAAATATAATAAGTTAAAAATCTTTTTAAAAAATTCTGGCTTATGTTGTAGTAGTTTCTGATTAATTTTTCCTAATTAGATTATAGAATCTTTGAAGTTAACAATCCTCTCTTGCCAAGTTCTATATCCTGGTGGCATTCATTCAGTAACTTTGAATGCATTTGGATCTTACTCTCTGTGGGTTGAATGGAAGTTGATTGCTTCTGCTGTAGAGCCTGCCCACATCAACACTCACATGCATATCCCTGTAAGATACAAAATCTTGTAGACTTGTTTTACTTTATGCAAACTTGTTAGAATTTTGGAAGTTGGGAGCTCTAACTTTTTAAATTCAAGGCAGGAAATTAAAATCCCAGTTGAATATCCTTTCTTTCAAATTCTGATTCTGTTATGAATTAATGTAGTTTGGGAAGAATTCTGTTTTTGATCTCCCACAAATACCTCTACAAGTGTAATTTTTATCTGGCAGAACTAAGCTTCTCATCTGTTACTGATCTATACTCACCTTCATTAAAATGTTAATACAACTAGATAGAAGTCCTTTTATATTGAGCCTTAAAAATTAAAAGTTGTCAAAATTGCTATATTTTATGGAAACCTCCTGAGATGTTAGCCTGAGAAAGTCAGAAGAATAAATAAATCAGGAAACAGGTTGGTAGTGTCTGAAGGACATACAGTTTGCTGGTTATAAGACAGTGAACTTTAAGAAACTAAATATGACTCTGAACATAACGTGCTAAACATTCTTAATGTCATACCGTATTATCAATGTCCTTTGAACTTTTCATTTTGAAGTAGTAGATACACAGAAATTTACAAAGTAGTAATGATCCCATGTATCCTTCACTCAAAGCTGATGTCCTACATTGTTATACAATTATAGTATGATATCAAAACCAGGACATTGAAATGGGTAAAATATGTGTCTCATTTTATCATAGGTGCAAATGTGTGAAACCAGCAGTAAAATCAGGATTCAGAGCTACCGTTACCACAAAGATCTTTCTTTATAGTCTTATCTCCTCCTTGTACAAATATGTCTAACTCTTGGCTACCACTAATCCAATCCCCATTTCTGTCATTTTGTCCTTCTAAGACTGTTATAGCAACAGAATTATATACTATGTGTCATTTTATGATTGGCTCTATTCACTCAGCATAATGCCCTTTAGATCCATTCAAGTGGGTCAGTAGTGTGTTCCTTTTACTGTTGTTTTTCTAAATAGTGCTGTTTTTAATATTGTCTATCTCACATTTTATTTGTTTTGGTTTATTTTATTGTTGCTTATAATAAAAAAAGGTTTTGTGACTATTGTTCAGGATGGCAAAAGTTATAAAATTCTAGAGTTCTGAAAATTAAGACATATAAATGGCCGGTGACATCTGAACTTTCTGACCTTGTCCTTATTCCAGTTGAACTGAATTATTTACCCTCCTCCGCCTGCACCCCGTGGGAAAGCCACTCACTCCCTGGGTTTGACTGAAGTCTCCGTAGGAAGCATCTGGGAAGCTTCCGGGAGGAGGTGGTTGTTGCCTTAGTTGTAAATAATCAACTTCTTACAGGTTGAATTGAGGATTAAAAGTAGATTCCCCTCCACAATCTTAGAATGTGGATTTTGAGGCAGGATTGGCCCATGTATCTGCAATCCCCTTGCTGTGAATGCTATGCATCTGCCCTCCTAACTCCCCATTACTTAGGGCTCACTGTGTGGCAGGCATTGGATATACGGAGGTACACAAAACCAATTTTTTACATGGAAGTTACATTTTAAAGGAGATAAACATATAAATAAAACATAATGCTGTGTCACATAACGATAGATATTAAATGCGTAAATAACTAGACATATAGTGTGCTGTACCATGAAATAACTGCAGGGCTGGGGATAGAGAATGATGGTGTGTACTCGGGGAGGGGAGGCTATTCTGGGTAAACACAGAGTATTTGAGCCATGTTTCAATACAGATCTGAGACAAAGCATCAGCCTTCTCTAAATCCAGGGTCAAACTGAACCAAACAGACAGAAATAGCAGGGGTGGAGGGCCTGAGGTGAGAATGAGCTTGGTTTATTCCTGGAAAAATAAGCCCTGGAACTCAGGAATATGACAAAAATGGGGTTAGATCAAGGCTTTTAGTGTCTGATTCCTGATGCCTCACACAAGTTTCCAGTAAGTTTAAGACTCAAAACTCTAAAATGTATGTGTATGGCCATCTACAATCCACAAGTAAGGCTCACCTTTAACAGGTTACTTTATATGTGCATGCATGAGTGTGCCTGTGTGTATGTGTGCATGCATGCTTGTGGGAGGTACTTGGAAGGAACACACACCTTTAGGACCAGTGTTTGCCACTGTAGAGTGATATTTGGGTCTGTGCTCCCAAATACTCCTTTCAGTTAATACCACATGAAACACAAAAATAATTGGGGATGTTAGTGACATAGATCTAAGGCAAGTACTTTAAGTAAGGATTTTAATTCTCTTAATTTAATGGAGAAATTGTACCCTTCTCTCAACTCGAACAATATCTGTGCCTTACTTGGTGGGCACAATTGCACTTCCTCGAATAAGATATAATATTTATATTACTTTTATTATTTCACCCTGTAGACTAGAAGTATTTCAGGGTAAAGACTGAACATTAAATATCTTGGTATCACCTATAGTTAAATTCAGTGCCTTGAATTTAGGAAATAGTCGGTGGATATTTATTAAACAGAAGTTAATATATTTAGGGGATTTTGTTTGTTTAAGAGATTTTATAGAAAGAGGACAAATTTATGATACGTCAGTGGGTGCCAAGGGGACCATGTGGACGATGCCCGGGGAGGGCCTGCACATGCTAGGGAGTGTGGTGGAGGAGGGGCGAGGGAGGGAGGGCAGTCCCAGAAGACAAATCAAGTCATCTTACCATTTTTCTGGCAACCCAGTCATGTTAGAACACAGAAATCTCATTCCAGAACCATTTAAATGATTATCAAAACAAGATTTGGCATGCATCTCTTTTCTCAGCCTATCCCTTGGCCCTCTCCAAATGCTGATGTAGGAAATTAATGTCATTTTGAAATGGAAGCATTTGGCTTCTCCATTACCTATTTGCACCCTGTGAATACCCCAAGCACAACATGGGCTCTTGAAAACAACCAAGAGCTCTTGAATTAGCAAGGGTTATACATGCTCATACCTTACCTTACTCTTTACATCAGGAAAAAGAACCTAAAGAGAGTGACAAAACAGGAATCCCCATTGCTGTGGCTTCTGTGTTTTTCAAAAGCCACAGACTTGAGTAATAAATAACACGACATTATCTGCCATTAAAGCCCCTGGTGGCTGGCCATTCTGTCATTGTTTATGAGTTACAGGTTCTGTGGAGACAAGGATACAGGTTCTTGCCCCTGGGGCACCTTGAATAACCTGGCATCACTGGTGGGAGAACAAAAAAACCATTAATGGGTTCCTCCTTCATCCCAAAGCAAGGGAATGCATTGGTATATCTCCTCATCCTTCTGTTACAGATACTGGACTATCATGCATTTTTCTTCCTTTCTTTTCCTCTTCTATCAGATACTAGGGGGAAATTTTTAATTAAAAAAATATACTAAAACTGTTACTAAAATATTCCCAGATTCAGAATGTTTACATGGCCCAATATGAAGAAAAACTAAAGAGACACACCCAGTCTATTATCTACGATGCTAATAGAAGAGGAGTGATTAATGAAATATCTCTGATGCAATGTGAACAGAAAAGAAAAGTTACTGAAGACAAACTGAAGAATCTTCGTGTAAAACTGGCAGCAGTGTTGGAAAAACTTCAGCTGGTAAGTGATGAGATTTTATTTGAGTAGAAGGAATGTGCTTTGTGGGGAGAGCACTCAGCTAGCATTTTCTGTCATCGTTATCCATTTATTGCCCTTGGACAAGTCATTAACCTAGCCCTTACTCTCCCTGTAAGGTTATTGAAACTGTAAATACATGAACTTTGAAAAGTGTGTACTAGAACATTTTTTAAAGGTCTAGTATCCTTAATAAAACCAGAATCTTTGCTTGTGCTGTTGTATAGTTTGATTACCCTCAGGTCTCTTCAATAGCACGTTTTCAGTAGGAAAATTTTTTTGGAATTTTTCAGGTAGCAAACTATGTTAATTTATGTTTACCCTAATATATAAATAAAAATGGACTCTTCTAATCTTAGAGGTCAGGAAACATAAATTTGAATTATTGTCCATCTTATCTGTATATTTTCATTCAGAAAGAATTGCGTGCTCTGGGATTGAGCAAGCGAGGAAATTTTTCATCTCCTACTATAGCACATAGAAATGTTAGGCAAAATACATTTAACATTAAAATATGTGTAGCCAAGATTGAAAAGCCTTTCTGTAAATGCTAGAAATCAATTGAGAAATACACAGTGATCCCAGGAAGCACAGGGCATTTTCCTCAGAATAAACCCTAATCTGGAATGGAGTCTGGGCCTTCCTGGGCCAGGTAAGGTGAGAGGGCAGGAGCTGAGTCTCCCACAGAGAGTCCTGCTGGAGGTTTGGAGGTTTGTCTTGCCCATGAAGGGGTTTGGGGAGAGATAGGGACGTTGAAGCCCCTGGGTTTCAGTCCTGGCTGTGAGAGTTCAGGCTGATACGCCATTTCTCCTTCAAAGAAATACATATTTTGGTTTCTCTGGGATTTCCCTTATATTGAATGTAAAATAAAAAGCCCGAAATATATTTGTTTAATTGAAGTACATAGCCAAAAGAGAAGACCTTTCTTTTCCTTGGGTGGTGTAAGAAACAGTTGTAGTGTTTCATTATTAAAATACAAAAGAACGATTAATGGTAACCATTTTCTAATAATGGTAATTATATTTGTTTTTCCATCAATAATAGTAAGCTTATTCAAGTTTATTTATTGCTGTAAAATTGGAATGTGAGTGGAGCTTCTTTTGGTTCTTATAGCTGAAAAGGGTGGGAAATATTTTCATGTGTGAAAGGTCTAATATAAAGCCTGGCATATGGGAAAGTTTCAGTGATAATAATTGTTTCACTAACAGTAAAAACTAGAGAGACCAAAGAAATTCTATAGCATAGATACCAAATAGCACTCTTTATCATAAAATTCATAAAAATTGTTGGTTCTCAGAATAACAAATTTATGTTTGGCTAGGAAAATAAATGAAGGAATAATAATGTGCTCTTCCTTCTATGCCAGTCTCCTAGCTCTATTCCAAAATAGGGTAAGTATACTAATTTGCTTTATTCCCAAAATTTGGTAAGGATGTGAAGGACTTTAGCTCTCAGAGTATGAAATGCTTTGTCTAATATCATTGGAGGGGTAGTCAAAGGGTTCCTGCCTGAATATATTTACTCTCATCCTCCATTTAAAATTTCCATTTTTACTATCTCCAATTACCAGAACAATTGCAGTGGAATAGAGATCTGAGTGAGGTGGACCCAGGTGCGGATGCGGCAGGCACATGAAGAAACTGGGAACCCACCTGAAGGTCTAGGTGGAAGTCTAGTCTGCCAGGCAGAGAACAATAGCCAAAGGGTTAGACTAGACCCAGTAGGCTGAGAGTGGTCAGTGTCAGGAAGGATCAGACAGGGTGTTCCTAAGGGCCAGGGAATATTTGGAAATTCAGGTGAATATCAGTATCATGGAAACCTGTGTTTAAGAACAGGGTCCCAGTCGCAAAACTGGATGCAAAATACGTCAGCCTTGATAGAGGACTGGAGAAATCTAGGACAGAGGAAACAAAACATTTCATGGAACCAGAGAAAGGATGGAGAAACTAGGAGGGTGGTGCCAGATGCTTTAGAAAAAACAGTAATAAAATTGGGATTATTTCTGAGAAGTGCTTCCTATAAACTCTCTTCCATCAGCTCAGTTAGGGGGTGGGTTGATCTCATGATTGGACCTGAGGGTGAGAGATTTACATCAGTAAAGAACAAGCATTTGGGCCTGGCTGGTGGTGCAGTGGATAAGGCTCCGGCCTGCGAACCCAAAGGTTGCTGGTTCAATTCCCAGCCAGGGCACATAACCAGGTTGCAAGCCAGGTCTCCAGCCAGGTCTCCAGCCAGGTCTGTGGCTGGAGGCAGGTGAAAGATAACCATACATTGATGTCTCTCTCCCTCTCAGCCTCTCTCCCTCCCCCTCTCTCTAAAAATAATAAATAAAATCTTTTTAAAAAAAAGAAAAAGAAAGAGCATTCATCTAGCCATTCATGGATCAAGAAGCCCAGGCAAGGAGAGCATGAAACTAACTCAGAGATCTGGGGGGAAAGTGAGAAAAGGGAGCAGAGGCAGGCAGCAAACCAAACATTGCAGGGGAAAAGGCTGCAGAGGGAAGAAAAAAAAACAAAACAAAAATGGAGAAATCGGAATTTTCCTACTTGCCTGTTTCACTTGTAAGATTAAAGAGCCATGAATTTTTTAAATGGGAGATGAGCTCCCATAACAGAGAATGATGAGATGAGGCTGTAGGAGGGGCCCTAGGAGTATGACAAATAATTAGGTAGAAGGAAAATAAAACTAAACTTCCACTAAAGAAAAATGATCCAACTCTTTAACCACTTGCAAGCATAAAATGAGATTAAATGCGAAAACATTTTAAAACGTTAAAAACATTATTTGGATGCAAGGTGGATTGTGTTGTTACATGAATCAAAGAAGATTGTTCAGATTACAGGAATAAACCCTGGCTTCTTTCCCTGCTCTAACTGTTGCTTTTCCTTTGCAGGGAGGTCCAGTAGGAGATCTGGAACAGATCGACAGTTATTTAGAAGCTTTGCTTAAAGAAGATAATCTCCTTTTGGGGAACACTTTAAATCAAGGAACTGCATATACAGAACATAGTGTCCCTTTGGGAAAAAAATAAACTTCCCAGAGCTAACAGAAAAGACTTTCCCTTTTCTAAAATGCTGATAAGAAAAAGGAAAGTTCTTTTCAAAAACTATTTCTCCCTGTACCTGTTAATGCGAAGGTCATCCTGTTTAACACTAAAAAAAATAGTTTACTTTGGAAATGGAGATTGATTTACACTATGCATATTGCCTAGTCTTATTCCCTAACTCTTCCCATTTTTTCAGAAGCTTTTTCTTGAGGTCTGTGATTCCCAGGTCAGCAACTGAAAAAGATGGAAATGTCATTTAGTGTTAAATTCTGTTTTTATTTAAAAGACTGTAAAAGTTGGAAGATAGTGGTTTTCCTAATCAATATATATAGAACTACGGAATTACCTCCTCCTGAAACTTGTGGTAAAAAAAGCAATGATGCCCTTTCTCCACTACAACCAATACCCATAAAGCAGAAAATGACAAATCTTTTTTTTTTTTTTATGACAAATCTTTAAAGACTTTGAACTATAGTCTTTTTTTTTTTTAATGACAAATCTTTAAAAGATTTTGAACTATAGTTAGTTTACTCTAACTTTAGTTAAAGTAAAAGAGCAAATCTAAGTATAATGTGGACACATAGTACACATATGTTAAGAATTGTGTTTTTAGATTTTCTTTGATAACTGATTCTTTTACGTATTTGCTTAGAAATGTCTAACTTTGGACAAAAGCAATAAACATTTAATACGTGTTTGTGGAATTGTGGAATTTTAATTTCATGTACATGTACAGAGAATAAAATGCAGAACTTGTTGTGAAAAGGGACAGGGTGCAAAATCTTCACCCTGCACTTAGCTACAAAACTACTCTTCTCAAGCAGCCTACTTTTACCAGTTACTTGCGAATCCATGCAGATATAGTCAATGTACATAAAACCATATAAACCATTACATTGATATAAATGTGGATGTAATAGCAACCAAAAGATATTGTTGCTTTTCCACTTAATATATCTTCAAGATCATTCCACATCAGGATCCATACATGCAGAACTCTCTCATTATCTTTAACTCTTCCATTCCATGGACACACCAAAATTTATTGAACTATTCTCTATTCAATGATATTTACATTTTCCCCATTCTTTTGGATTTATTCACACAACGGTGAATATTCTTTTAGATACGTTCATTTCACATAGGTGCAATTACATCTGTCAACTAAATCTCAGGAGATAAATTACTGGATCAAAGGGTGTGTACATTTTATCATCAATAGATATTGCCTACTATCAGTCCATACAAATTTTATTCATATACACCCCCACATATGTTTCCTTACACCTTTACCTACCCAGTGAGTTATCAGTCTTTCCACTGTTGCTGGTCAAATAGATAAAAAATGGTATAGCCTTGTAGCTTTAACATATATTTCCTATGAGGAAGGTTGAGAATCTTTTTTTTTAAAGATTTTGTTCATTATTTTTAGAGGGAGGGGAAGGGAGAGAGGCAGAGAGGGAGAGAGACATCAGTGTATGGTTGCCTTTCACCTGCCTCCAGCTAGGGACATGAATGGAGACCTGGCTTGCAACCTAGTTATATTGCTCTGGCTGGGAATCAAACCAGCGACTTTTGGGTTTGCAGGTCGGCTCCTTATCCACTGTGCCACCAGCCAGGGCCTGAGAATCTTAAATGTTTAAAATTCATTTGAATTTTTAAATTGCGCCTTTGGTCATTTTCTATTGGGTAGTATTTTCTTACTGATTTATAAGAATTATTTTCATATGAGGGAAATTCTCATTTTTATATCATATGTATTACAAATATTTTCTCATAATTTTTTATTTAGAAATTCATGATTGTTTTAGCCATAAAGAATTAAAATTTTTTTGGTTTAATTTTTTTTATTTATAGCTTCTGAGCCTTGTAGTCGTATTTGAGGACTTTCCAATGCAAAAATTATAAAGAAATTTTATTTTCTTAGTAAATTAGAAAAATCATTTTCTAATGATTTTTATAATTATAAATCTTTGATTCATCTAGAACTTATTTTGGTATTAGGAGTAAGCTAAAAACCCAACTTTGTTTGTGTTTCCAGATAGTAACTTGTTGTCTCAGAATTATTAAATAATCAATCTTTTCCCCCACTGAACTGCAAACCACCTTAATGTATTGTAAATTTCTATGTGTATTTGGGCCAAGTTCTACACAATATATATTTCATCATTTTTCATTGATTTCCCTTCTTATGTCAGGCCCGTATTGTTTCAATAGAGCTAATCATTCATTTTTTAAAATTTTTTTAAAAGATTTTCTTTATTATTTTCAGAGAGAGGGGAAGGGAGAGAAGCAGAGAGGGAGAGAGACATCAATGTATGGTTGCCTTTCACCTGCCTCCAGCTATGGACCTGGCTGGAAACCTGGCTCGCAATCTGATTATATGTGCCCTGGCTGGGAATTGAACCAGTGACCTCTGGGTTCTCTGGCTGGCTCCTTATCCACTGTACCACCAGCCAGGGCTTAGTCATTCATTTTATATTTCAGAATTTTCCTGTGTGTCTTTACATGTTAGATTTAGAGATAGCTTTTTTAGTTGCCACTTACCCTCAAATTTTATTTGTATTTTGTTGAGTTTGTGATGATATTAGATTAAAATAGAGATTTGCGTTTTATTGATACCATGTCTTTCTACCCGAGGCCAAACAAATTATGCCTTTGTATATGTTCAAGTCTTCATTGGTGCCCTATATTAGCCTTTAAAATGTTTCTTCAAATACATCTTGCACATTGTAGTTATATTTATTGTAATAAATTAGGTTTATGCTTTGACCTATTATAAATGAAACTTTTCCCATTATATTTTTTACTCATTGTCTTATAACTTTGATTTTTAGATACCAATATTATATCCAGTATAAGAATTCTCATATTATTTGTAATAGTTAAAAAAGATTTTTTCTGTCATAACAAGTAATCATTATGCAGATTTTTTTAAAAGTATGATTTCTAAATCTCATGTCCTTGTATTCTTGACCTACCCAAAGTTTTTCTTTCACAAGGTATTTTCTTGGTCCCTTGAAAACTTTCATTACCTTTCTCTGCCATAATCACTATCCTTCTTCCTTTAAAAATTGGTGATTAATAACTGTTAATGGTGGATAAGAAGTTAGTGCCTCTGAGCATCCTTCTGGCAGACCTTTACAAAGAATCTGAAGAGGATATTCCTAGAGAATGGTGTTTGAAGATTCTAAAAGGATATTCCCCATATTTCCTAACTGAATAATCCTCAGGGCTGAGTCCTCATTATCTCATCTACTCTAATGATTTTAACTAATACTACCAAATGAACGGGTTCCAATTTTCTATGACCTTATTGAGCACTTGTCATATAACTAATTATGAGGAAAAAATTTTTAATTGAAAATCTACAGTGTTGTGTTTGAAACAAAATTGATTATATTCATCCTTATCATTCCTACCTGTTGTCAAACAGTTTCATTAAGGGCCTGTTGGCTCCAGTTCCTGAGGAATCTGGGTTTTAAACAGGTGATCAGCACTAAGGAATAGGGACTAAGACAGAGACCAGACTTACGAGTCAGTATAGGAATTGGAAAAAATGGAGTAAGGTTAGGAGAAGAAAAGCATACTTAGAATCAGATGACCCTAAGAGGAAATACTATAATTTTCTTACTCCTAAGTATGGCTGGTAGCGAGACAGCTTGAGGAGCACATGGGCAATTCATTTCTATTAATAATGTCTAGATACAGTTCTTAGGTCTATTCAGTCAATTTTTGAGCCCATTGTAACTGGCTCAGACAAGATCAGCTTGGGAACTGAAGTGGGGTGAAACTAGCAGGCAGAGGGCATGGTTAGGTACAGACTGGAGAGAGAGAAAAGACAGAACAGCTTAAAAAAAAATAAAGCAAGAACAATGTCAGAAGGCATAGTCCAATGTTTTATCTGCAAACCACACTTTTATGCCTACTACATCTACAACTCTTTTTACTTCTAATAATTTGGTTCTATCTTACCATTTTCTTCTCCTATACATAGACTTCCCTTTAATTTAACAATACTCAGGCTGTATAATTTCCCCATGGTTTTAAAAAATGTTTTTTTATCTAAATTTATCTTCACAATATCAAGTGTGAAAAGGCTAATACTCTCGCTACTATTTTACAGACTATTTATCCACCATTAACAGACTGCAGAACTAAGTAAGGTTTCAGTGTCATTAATAGTGGCAAAGCTGAGACCGCAGACCTCCTGATTGCAAGTCCAGGTTCTTCCTTTAGATTCCACTCTGTCACTCTGTAATGTAGGCAGAATTTACGGCTAAAAGTACAGCAAGGATTACCCTCTTGACATTATTGCCTCTGCCCTGTTCAGCAAACTGCATCTCTAAATAGCAAGTTAACACAATCCCATCAGTTAGTGTTAAGTGACCTAGTCTTAAAACTAAGGATGAGTTCATCTTACTGGCTTTCTATTCTTATTTAGTCTCTAGCTGTAAGAGGTTTAGTATAGCTTTCTAAGGGCATGTATTAGCCTCAAGTTTCAGTGAAGAGTGAGAGACTAAATACAGACCCCACCTGAAAACAACCTGAGGAAAATCTGTGGATCGAGTCACAATGGGCAATAGTAAATCTATAGCCGACAGCCTAGCAGAAATGCCTGCTAACAAGACCTATGTGTGGTACAGGAAATTTATGATGGAATATCCATCTGGTCTGCAAACACTGCACGAATTTAAGACACTCTTGGGTCTGCAAGGTCTGAATCAAAAAGCCAATCAATATGTTGATCAAGTCTATAATACCTTTGACATGAATAAGGTAAGAACTTTAACTTTTCATTTGTCTGTTTCTCCATTTTGCCTTTTTTTTTAATGTAAAATAGCCTGAGGTAAAACGTGTGCATCCTACTGAATGGGAAAGTCTTCATGGAGAACCCACAGCTTGTAGGGAAGTGAGTTATTAAACGCATTTAGCACTGATGGGGTGAAAATAATTGGGAACTAGCCTCTCAGCCCTTGGAAGTGATCAGCATGTAGGGAGTTATTTTAAAACCAAATTAAATCTCAGCATGGAATTCTAATGCTATCATTTAAACAAATCTAATAAGTGCAGATTGATTTACAAAGACTGTTTTCAAAGTAATGCAATGGTGACATTTTATAGAAAAGCAAATTACAGAAATCTGCTTTTAAAAATGTGATTGCATCTAGATTGGCAGATAAAATCAATACAAATTAGCCAACATGTTGGTCATGCTCAAATCAAAAGTTGGAATGCTTTATAATACTTTTTTTTTTTTTCCATAGCTGACCAATTTAGTTTGGGGAAAAAACAAAACTATAGTTTTAAATTCAGATAAGTTTTAGTTTCTAAACATTGTCTTTTAACTGCTATCCTAAATTTACTCATTCCTAAGCAGTTGTGGCATATTTAATGTCTTGAAAAAAAATGAAAATGAGAAAAAATATGAAATAGAAAACATAAGACCAAAAAATCATCTGAAATACCAGACTCAAGTTCTTCCTGCCTGCTTTTCCTTGGGCATTTTTGTTAATTTTAGCTGTATATCTATATTTCAAAAGGTGCTTATGCCATCTAGAATGAAAGGGAAAGGGAAACACTACTCAGAAAACCAGATGACATTGTAAGGCTGCATGGTAATAGAGGAGAAAGAAGGGATAATGACTTCAATACAATTAAAAAACTGGCTTTCCATCAGGATGTATGCAGCAAAGTGCCAGCCCTTTGAGCCCTTTTCCAAAGCCAAAAAAACGCGAGACTTAATAGCCAACAACTGGGGACAATTAAACCTGTGCAAAAATAATGACTATTTTAATCCTTGTACAATGTAAAAGACAAATTTCTTTTAGGGCATTATTGGCTTTTATTCTTTGTTATCAAATATGAATTAAGCACTGCCTGTGTAGCATTTCTGTGTTTTCCTCATAAATTTTACTTAGTGTAGCTATAAGCAAACAGAACTCAGGCTCCAAGGAGATTGGATATTCATGAGAAAATGAGAATGAGTCTGCTTTTGTTCTTAATTCTGAATTCTATTCCGGACATACTATAGACTGAAAGTGCTACCCCAAATTCAAATGTTCAAATCTAAATCCCAATGTGATCATAATAGGAGGTGGGGTCTTTGGGAGGTGATTAGGTCCTGAAGGCAGAGCCTTCATGAGTGGGAATAACGCTGTTAATAGAGACCCCCCTAGAGAGTTTTCTTACCCCTCTCCATGCGAAGACACTATGGGGTGACAGTTGTCAACAAATCAGGAAGTATGCTTTCACCAGATAGGGAATCTGCCTGTGCCTTGATCTTGGACTTCCCAGACTAAAAAATTAGTGTTTAAAATACCACTGCCTGTGGTGTTTTTGTTATAGCAGCCAGAAATAAGACAGGATACTGCATGTGCAAATTGCTTTCTCATTGCTTCTACCTATGTATCTCTCCGGGCATTCATTCATTCTTCATTTCTCTCTCTCTCTCTCTCTCTCTCTCATTCTCTGTACCCCTCTCTGTGTGGCTGCTGCTGTCCCACTGTGCTTCCTATGGCACAGCAGCAACCCAGTTTCACAGTGGAAACCTGTTCTAGACCACAACTTCTTGGGCTGTGACTGTCCTCCTGAGAGGTTAGAAGCTGAGCTACCAACAAGTTCTTTCATTATTCTCCAAAGGTGTCAATGCCATATTCCAAAACAGCTATTTGGTAGTTGGCCCAATAATATTTGTGGAAGCACCACCATGCCAGTGGGTCATGAGCAAGAGCAGGACCATGTGAAAAGTGGTGCTGGAAGGAACAGGGAAGGCTGTCAAAACAAAACAGCTGTCAGGGCAGCGGGGCCAGGCAGTGTCCACACAGCCTGGGGCGTGTGCCACTGGAGTGACAGTCCTCTCAGTGACAGTTATGCCATGGCCAAGCCTGCCTCAGGAGCTTAAATAAGTGACTTGGCAGCTCATGATTCATCATGAAGATGTGATGTTTGCTTAGGAAGCAAGTGTACCTAGGCAAGTGATAACAAATGCCGTGGAAGGTGTGGGGATCACGACATAAAAATCAGGTCATAAAATGAGAAGGGTAATGATGGTTCACTATGAAGTGATAGTTAAAATGGTATGCAATTATGTACCGGGATACTAAAAAGCTGTAAATTTAATTAGATCAATAAAACTATCAGCTGTCCAGAATCTTGGAGGATTTACTCTTTCTGTGGAACTCCTCAACAGTTTAAACTCTTGTGGATAGAAATTATTCTAAAATGCATTTCATACTTTCCTACCTCCTCAAAGTACTGGTAAAATATTTTGATAGCACTCATCATTGGTGAACCTTGGTAGTTACATTTATGAAATACCACAAAGCACCCATATCTACTGAAGTTGCTGGGGCTACGATTCCTAATGTTAAAAATCCTCTACTTGTGTTGTGTTTGATTTTTACTATTCTTCTATCTTCCTGCTGTCAAATGCACCTTCCCAACTTCCTAATTGTCATGCTACTGATAAGCTTCCAACCTCTTTACTCTGCCATTTCTAATCTGGGTTTGGCATGAACTCATGTTAGCCAAATGTATTTGAATGGTGCATGAAGTAAAAGTAAATACATTCTGAAGTTTAAAGTATAAATTTTATAACAATTCCTTTGGCTACCCCCCCCCCCCAGCCCTTGCAAGCTCCTCCTTGGCACTCAGTAAACATAGCTAATGCTTTCTCAGTGCCTGTAATGTCCCTGACACTGTTCCAGGCACGGTACACAGGAAACGCATTCAACATCACCTGATTATAAAACGTAATTTCAGTAGCCACTATGATGTTGGCCTCTCAGACCCCCAGGGAATGAAATTAATCGACCTTGGCCCCAGGTGCGTGACTTTGAGATCAGTCCCTGTGCTTGCGAGTCTATGCCTAGGTTTAGATTACCACCAATGAATGAGCACAGCAGAAATACTAAGGCCAATTCATTCCCGGAAGGACAAGACAGAGGGCTCCTTTATCAGCTGACTTTGACTCAAGAATTCTCTGCAAGTGTTTCCCACAAAGGCAGGCTTCAGGAGCATCTAGGGCACCTTCTGCCCCACTTTTCTCACTCTCTTCTTTACCAGTCAGTCTTGTCTGATACCCGCCCCCCCCCCCATAATGTTCCCTGACTTTCTTCCTGTTTCCTTCCGCACAGAATTTCTTCAAATGCAATTTCTTAAATTGGGATTAATAGGTCTAATATCCTGGGAATAGGAGTCACAGAAAAAGATTGCAGAGAAATTCTAAGATTATAACAAATCAAACCAGAAAACTGCCCCCAGACCTATCAGACACAAGGGCCCAGCACAATAAATAGAAAAGGATGAACCTTAAAGTGTAAGCTGAGACATTTTGTAACAATAGGAATAAAGAGAAGATCGAACAGAGGGGAGGAGAAAGGGGATGGATACAATACAACAACAATAAAATTAAATTTAAAAAAATAGAGAAGATCCTAACATCAACATCTTAAAAAAGGGAAAAAGTGGAAATCAAGATAACCTTAAGCTTCCTAACACCCATACAGGAGGTTAGAAGTACAGGTAAATGGAGAAATGCTCCCAAAATTCCAAGAGGGAAAATACCAAGCCAAATCCAATTTACCTCACACTTATTTTCTTCTTAGGAAGCTACTGGCGCAGATACTCCAGTAAAATGAGGAAATCTACTGACAAAGAGAGGCAGTGAATCCAACATTGGAAAACAGATATTGGCAGTCCAGGATCATGGAGGACAGTCCAGACCAAATACTATGCAGAAAACCCAATGTGTTGCTAATCTATATGAAGAAGAAGGAAGGGACTGAGGGAGGAAGACCAGAAAAAGTGATATTGATGGGTTACCTACTCTTGAGGATTTCAAAACAATACTAATTTATTAATTGATATTAACCAGTGTAATGGTGCATTTGAAAAAAGGCCAATTGCAAGAAAAACAAAATTTAAATGAGGCAACTTGAAATTTTTAATTATGAAAATTGTATACACATATATAATTAGAATAACTCCCATTGATTCATCATTTATCTTCAAAAATTATTAAAAGTTTATCACTTGCTTCATCTGACATATTTTTTTCTGAAATTAAAATTATTTATTATTTTTAGAGAGAGAGGGGAAGGGAGAGAGGTAGAGAGATATCAATGTATAGTTTCTTTTCGTGTGCCTCCAGCTATAGACCTAGCTGGAGAACTGGCTGGCAACCTGATTATATGCCCTGGCTGGGAATTGAACCAGCAACCTTTGGGTTTGCAGGCTGGCACCTTATCCACTATGCTACCAGCCAGGGCCTCTGAAATTTTTATAAGGAAAAAAGCCACTCAAATATTATATGATTTCATCTGCAAGTACTTTATTATTCATTTATAACAATAAGGAGTCTTTTAAAAACATAACTACTATGCCATTATCATACATAACAAAAGTTGACAGTAATTCTATTTTGGAAATATAATTTAAAAAATTTAATTATAATTTGTATAAAACATAATACTAGTTTCAGGTGTACAATATAGTGATTTGACACTTATATAATTTACAGTGTGATCATTACACTAACTCTAGTAATCATCTGTCACCATGCAAACATCATAATATCATTGACCTTACTCCCCTTCAGAAAGTGACAATAATTTCCATGTCATATAATAGTCTATGGGGAAAATGTTCTGATTGTCTCAAGCATACTCTTTTGTTTGTTTGGTTTGGTTTGAATTTGGATTCCAGCAAGGTTCATATCATTCAATGCATGGGGATTGTTGATTGTGACTCTTAAACCTGTTTTTTTCAACTCTATAATAGTCCCTAAGCTCTTCACCTCTGTTTATGCCATTGATTTGCTAGGGAAAGTGAGTCATCGATCGGGTCTGTATAATATCCTGCACTATTGTGTCATGAACTTGCTTTCTATTCTTCATATTACACATAAGCTGGTATTTAGCTATAGAAGTGTAGGTATATTCAAATTAATTTGTTTGGCAAGAATACTTCATAAGCACATAATTATTGGTTGTTTCATTTTTTATGGGTTGTTCACTAGGTTCAGAAGATGTCAGCTGGTAACAACAAGGCATGTAAAATAAGGAAGTCGATGATTTTGGTATATGCCAATGTGCAAAGCAGAGGACAAAATTTATCAGAGCCCTCAAAATGAAACTCTTGACTTAAATTAACCTACAATTGTGAAAGTATGGAAGAAGAACAGTGGTGTGCTGGGAAATTTTTAACAACTACACCTTTGAGGTTGGCAGGGAAGCCTGGATAACATTTGCTGATTTCCATGTTGTTTCTGGCTACTGGTTCCTAAAATGCAGTGAGAATGGATGGTCCCACACCCTTCTCACCTAAGCATCCACATGCTTCATCTGAAGATTGATGCAAAATGCTCCTTGGAAACTATTTTCTGTACGAGGCATAAACATGCACTCTGAGCTCTATACATACAAAGTACATGAAATTGAATTTTGCTCTGCCAAAGCGCAGCTATTCATTCTGTAACTCTGCACTCTAGCCACACTGCTTTCTTCGCACTAGATCTTCAGTTATGCTCTTCCTCATTCCTCTTTTCTCTTTTTTAAAATAGATTTTATTTCTTTATTTTTGGAGAGAGGGAAAAGGAGGGACCAAGAGAGGGGGAGAAACATCCATGTGTGAGAGAAACATGGATCAGTTTTGTCTCCCACACCCCGACCTGGGGAGCTGGCCCACAACCCAGGCATGTGCCCTGACTGGGAATCCAATCAGCCGCCTTTCTGTTTCAAAGGCTGGCACTCAATCCACTGAGCCACACCAGTCAGGGCTCTCCTTTCTTGTTATAAGAGCAAGTGGTACATAACTTTTTATTCTCATGACACAGCAGTGAAGAAATGATGAAAACTAAAAATTAAAAATTTATTATCCCCTTCAAATCCCTCATGCTTCCCCAGACTAGGCATTAAGCATGGTGGCATAAAATAGATGTTGCACAGATATTTACTAATTAAATAAAGTAATAGGATAAGTGACAATTTTAGTATTCATTCATATATATATCTATATATATACACATATATTCCATTTTTGGAATATATCTATGTTCCATTTTGTCTCATATTTAGGTCAAGGATGGCCACTGTGTCTTTCAAATTCTTACTTAATGCCCAATTGGAGTGATTATCTCAAGGGAGATTTTAAAATTTATTTGTAATTTTAAAAACTTATTGAATTTATTGGGGTGGCAGTAGTTAATATTAATTGGTTTCAAGGTACACTTCTGTAACACATCATCTTGTGTGTTCACCACTCAAAGTCAAGGCTCTTTCTGTCACCATCTATCCCCCCTCTATCCTCTTCTACTTGTTCCTACCCCCTTTTCCTTCTGGTAATCACCATACTGTTGTCTTTGTCTATGAAGTTTTGTTTGTTTACTTAATCCATTCACCTATTTTACCTAGTCCCCAACCCCCTCCCCTCTGACAGCTGTCAGTCTATTCTCTGTAGCTATAAGTCTGTTTCTTTTTTTTAAAGATTTTATTTATTATTTTTAGAGAGAGGGGAAGGGAGAGAGGAAGAAAGGGAGAGAAACATTAATGTATGGTTGCCTTTCACTACCTCCAACTAAGGACCTAGCTCGAGACCTGGCTTGAACCTGGTTATGTGCCCTGGCTGGGAATCAAACCAGCAACCTTGGGTTTGCAGGCTGGCGCCTTATCCACTGTGTCACCAGCCAGGGCTGTTTCTATTTTGTATGTTAATTTCATTAATCAGATTCCACATATAAGTGACATCACATGGCACTTGTTTTTCTCTGGCTGGCCATTTTCACTTAACATAATACTCTCCCATCCATCCATGCTGTCCCAAAAGGTAAGATTTCTCTCTCTTTTTATTGCCAAATAGTATTTTTATTGCCAAGTGTGTAAATGTATCACAGCGTTTTTATCTACTCATCTACTGATGGGCACATAGGCTGCTTCCAAATCTTGGCTATTGTAAATAACTCTTAATGAACATAGGGGTGCATATATTCATTTGGATTAGTATTTTGGGTTTCTTCAGATTTATTCCCAGAAGTGGAGTCGTTGGGTCATAAGCAGTTCCATTTTTACTTTTCTGAGGAAATCCTGTACTGTTTTTCACAGTGGCTGCACCAATCTTAAATTTATTTTTAATTTGTGTAGTGGGTAAGAATTTTAGCTCACATAGTCATTGAAGAAATGTAACTTTAGTTTTCCATAATGAAGTTAATTTATACTTTTAGTCCCCATTTTACAAAGGAGAGGTCTTCCTCCATTTCCTGGGGTTGCATATATATACCATGGGTACATCTAAACCTCAAGGTATTAACAGATATCAGAGGAACATCTGTCCACACTGGTATTTGCTGAGATAGCGTCACTTTTCATCTACTTCACATAGAAGCCTGCTATGTCTGCATGGCTAGGCCTCCTGGGTTCAATCTTCTCTCAGTTATATTATTCCCTCAGGCACGGAAGCCTTGCAAGCTGGTTTAGGATTCTCTGACCAGCTACTCATTACAGCCTTTCCTCCCAAGGTATATTAAGTCCAGGGGAACTTAGGGAGTTTCTACCCAGTCAGTGAATCACAGGTGCTTCTGTTTTCACATCTGCCAACACTACCTCGAATCCCTCCAACTATTCATGGCCTTTCAAAGCAGTGTTCTGTCCCTCCTCCTCCCCATACTCCAGTCTCTTGTAACTCTCTTCCTTCCCTACTCCATACTCCCCAGCATATGGAGTCTTTATATAGTTGGGGAGTAGCCAGAAGAAACTAGAGAAACAGTCTCTAATTTACATCTTTAGTTTATGGCATAAATTGTATGTCCTGAGTCCTGGATGGCTTAAACTATTGAAACTTAAAAGTTAAGAATGAACATTTGATTTCTGCTTTTTTACTATAATGAGACTTATCTCTCAGATAATGAATGTTTCTGCTGAGTGTGGGAGGGCTGGATGATAGAGGGTATTGCCAAGAGCAAGGTCACTTCCCTGTTACACCAAATTATCCCACTGTACTTGCGAATATTTACTGAGGACCTGGAGGCATGGTAGAAGGAAGGTAGGCACAAAGATGATTTTCCTTGAAAGGGTTTACAATCTAGGGAAGTGACAAATGGATCCTTAAACAAACAAACAAACAAGTAGTAAACAGTCAAAGATTGAGAGGGCAAACCATTGTACTAACTATAGATCCAAGATTCCAGATGGATCTCCAGTACTATATTGATGATTTAAATGTCTAATAATGTGGCTCATGGTCCAGCCTCTTTCTAGACAGGCAGGCTGGATAGAAGAGCCAGTGGAAGTCTTCAATCTCATCCCAGCATGGTGGGTAATGGCAGAAAAATCACACTCAAATTTTGGCGGGGTGGGGGAATGAGAATGAGTAGGTAGATAGAAGACATGATTTTATGGGTCCCCCAAATAGTTTAAAAGTTACCTGAAGGTAAATGTTATACCAATATTAAATGCCCAAAGTAAAAATTAAGGCTGTATAACATAACACACTTGAATAGCAGGACTGTGCTACTCAAGGTGCATTTATTGGGATCAGAAAATGCAACAAAAACTAAGTTATGGAGTTAGTGAGGAAAGGCTTTCTGGAGAAGTTGAAGTATTTGGGAATCTTGAACGAAGTCAAGAAATAGAATTACTACTAATAAAAATGTACACTTACTGAACATTTCTGTACCAGTCACCGTTTAAGGACTTTATGTTTATTATTTCATAAAATTCTCACAATAATAATACAAGAGTGGAAATGATTTTCATCATTTACACTTTACAGATAAAGAAATGGTGACACAGTTAATTAACTTGCCTTAAACTACACAGTATAATTGGAATGCCAACAATCTGACTGCAAAAGCTTTACTCTAAATTGTTTAAATTGTTGTGATATTCACAACAGACTTGAAAAGTTCATCAAAGAGAACAGCTCAAATTAAAGTATGAGGTAGGATAAAGAAGGTTATAGGGGTACTTAACTAAGGCAGGTGGTTACTGCTAGAACATAACTGAGGACCGTGTACTTCAGGTGCTTCACTACATCTTTCACTCCAGCCTGATAACCAGTCTGTTCTTGGGCTGCATTAGTTCCCACATCATAACTGAAAAATGAGGCAACCAGAGCACTGAGATGCCATAGCAAGGGACTTGCATGGGAAATCTCAGAGCAGAAAGTCAGCCCTTGGTCCCTCTGGTTCCTGGTCTGTCTTCTTGCTCCTGTACCAAATATGGAGGTAAATGTACAGCCATGTACATCTCTCAAGGCCACTACTATGCATCTGGATTTCATCCAAACACAGTGACGTTGTCAGCTTTTAGCCTGGATCCAAAGTGCTCTAGGAATAATCATTTGCCAGATACATACATATAGGAAGGCAGGGATGAGGCCTTTTCTAATGGGAAGAAATGGTAAAGTAAAAGCCAGATTGTTGGAGCAGAGGAGTAGAGGTGGGGTGATGGGGTAGGGGTAGAGACAAATGGACCTGAAACACTTGTGAAAACATTTGCCTCTTATAAGACTCAGATCTTAAAGATATACAAAGGGCCCAGAGGCATATGAAAGAATGCTCAACATCACTAGTCATCAGAGAGATGCAAATTAAAACTGCAATAAGACACTACCTCACACCTGTCAGAATGGCAATCATCAGCAAATCAACAAACAAGTGTTGGCGAGGATGCGGGGCAAAAGGAACCCTCATACATAGTTGGTGGGAATGCAGGCTGGTGCAGCCACTGTGGAAAACAGTATGGGGTTTCCTTAAAAAACTAAAAATGGAACTGCCTTTTGATCTAGCAATTCCACTACTTGGACTATACCCAAAGAATCCTGAAACACCAATTCATAAGAACCTATGCACACCTATGTTCATAGCGGCACTATTTACAATAGCCAAGTGCTGGAA